>JAVLSZ010000007.1:840000-1042500 GCA_032313775.1 Urocyon cinereoargenteus | reverse complement strand
CTAACCCTAACCCTAACCCTAAGCGTAACCCTAACCCCTACCCTATCCCTAACCCTAACCCTAACCCTATACCTAACCCTAACCCTGACCCTTAACCTAACCCTAACCCGTACCCTAACCCGAAACCTAACACTCTCCCTCACCTAAACCTAACCCTAACCCATACCCTAACCCTAACCCATAACCTAAACCTAAACCTAACCCTAAACTTAACCCGTTCGGTAACCCTATCCATACCCTAAACCTAAACCTAACCCCTAACCTAACCCGAACCCTAACCCTAACCCTAACCCTAACCGCACTCTAACCCTAACCCTAACCCTAACCCTAACACTAACCATAACCCGTACTCTAACCCTAACCCTAAACCTAACCCTAACGTGTACCCTAACCCTAACCCATAACCTAAACCTAACCCTAACACTAAACTTAACCCGTATGCTAACTCTATCCCATACCCTAAACCTAACCCTAACCCGAACCCTAACCCTAAACTGTACCCTAACACCAAACCTAACCCTAACCCGTACCCTAACCCTAAAACTAACCCGTACCCTAACGCCAAACCTAACCCTAACCCATACCCTAACACTAAACCTAACCCTAACCCTGACCCTAAACCTAACCCTAAACCTTACACTAACCCTACCCCTAACCCTAACCCGCACCGTCAACCTAACCCTAACCCGTACCCTAACCCTAACCCGTACCCTAAACCTAAACCTAAACCTAAACTTAACCCGTACGCTAACCCTATCCCTAACGCTAACCTTGACCCTAAACCTAAACCTAACCTGTACCCTATCCCTAACCCTTACACTAACCCTAACCCTACCCCTAACCCGTACCCTAACCCTAACCCTAACCCTTACCCTAACCATACTCTAACCCTAACACTAACCCTCACCCAAGCCCTAAACCGTACTGTAACCCTATCCCGTACCCTAACCCCAACCCTAACCCGTACCCTAACCTTAACCCTAACCCTAACCCACACCTAAAACTAAACCTAACCCGTATCCTAAGCCTAACTTTAATCATAGACCCAACACGTACCCTAAACCTAACCCGTACCCTAACACTAACCCTAACTGTAACCCGTACCATAACCCTAACACTAACCCTAACCCATTCCCTAACCCAAACCCGTACCCTATCCCTATCCCGATGCCTAACCCTAAACCACACCCTAAACCTACCCCTAACCCTAGACCTAAACTGTACCCTAAACCTATCCCATAACCTAACCCTAACGCTAACCTGTACCCTAACCCTAACACTAACACGAACCCTAATCCTAAACCTATCCCGTACACTAACCCTAACCCTAACCCTAACCCTAACCCGTACCAAACCCTAACCCTAAACCTAACCCTAACCCTGACCCTAACACTAACCCTAATCCCGTACCCTAACCCTAACCCTAACCCGCATCCTAAACCTAACTCTAACCCTAAACCTAACCCGTACCATAAACCTAACACTAACCCTAACCCGTACAAAAAACCTAACACGTACAATAACCCTAACCCGATGCCTAACCCTAACACACACACTAAAACTAACCCTAACCCTAGATCTAAACCGTACCCTCAACCTATCCTGTACCCTAGCCCTAACGCTAACCTGTACCCTAACCCTAACACTAACACTAACCCTAATCCTAACCCTATCCCGTACACTAACACTAACCCGTACCCTAACCCTAACTCGTACTATTACACGTACCTTAACCCTAACCCTAACCCGTACCCTCACCCGTAACCTAAACCTAACCCTAACCTGTATGCTAACACGTAACATAACCCTAACCCTAATCCTAACCCTAACCATAAACCTAACCCATACCCTACCCTTCACCCTAACCCATACCCTAACCCTAACTCGTACCCTAACCCTAACCCTAAACCTGACCCTAACCTGAACCCGTACCCTAACCCTAATCCGTACCCTAACCCTAACGCTAACCCTAACCCTAAACCTAAACCTAACCATAACCCGTACAGTAACCCTAACCCGTACCCTAACCCTTACCCTAACCCTAAACCTAACCCTAACCCTGACACTAAACCTAACCCTAATCCGTACCCTAACCAAAACCGTACCCTAACCCTAAACCTAAACCTAACCCATACCCTAACCCTAAACATAATGCTAACCCGTACCCAAACCCGATCCCTAACACGTACCCTAACCCAATCCCTAACCCTAAAATACACACTAAACCTAACCCTATCCCTAGACCTAACACGTACACTAACCCTATCCCGTAGCCCAGCCTGAACCCTAACCCGAACCCTAACCCTACCCTAACCAATAGCCTAACCCTACCTGTAGCCTAACTCTAAATCTAACTCTAACCCCTAACCCTAACCCTTACCCTAAACCTTACCCTAACCTGTACCCAAACGGTAAACCTAACCCATACCCTAACACTAACCCAAACCCGTACTCTAACCCTAACCCTAACCCAAACCCGCACCCTTAACTTAACACTAACCCTAACCCAAACCATAACCCTTAACCGTAACCTAACCCTAACCCATACCCTAACCCTAACCCTAACCTTAACCGTAACCCTAACACGTAACCTAACCCTAAAAGTAACCTATGCACTAACCCCAACCCAAAACATAACCCGTACCCTAACACTAACCCTAAACCTAAACCTGACCCTAAACCTAACCCTAACCGTACACTAACCCTAACCCTAACCCTAACACTAACCCTATCCCGTACTCTAAACCTAACCCTATCCCTAATCCAAACCTAACCCGTGCTCTAAACTTAACCCTAACCCTAACATTAACCATAACCCTAACACTAACCCTAACCAGTACTCTAACGCTAAACGTAACCCTAAACTAACCCTAACCCCCTACTATAATCATAACCCTAAACCTAAAACTTACGCTAACCCTAACTCGTACCGTAACCCGAACCCGTACCCAACCCTAACCCTAAAACTAAACCTAACCCTAACCCAGACCCTAACCCTAACCCTAATCCCGTACCCTACTCCTAACCCTAACCCGCATCCTAAACCTAACCCTAAACCTAGACCTACCCGTAGCCTAACCCTAACCCGTACCCTAACACTAACCCGTACCCTAAACCTAACACTAACCCTAAACCTAACCCGTACACTAACCATAACCCTAACCCATACCCTAACCCTAACCTGTACCCTAACCCTAACCCAGGGCCTAACTCTAACCTGCACCGAAAACATAACCCTATCCCTAGATATAACCCGTACCCTAACCGTATCCCATACCCTAACACTAGTCCTAACCCGTATCCTAACCCTAACACTAACCCTAACCCTAACACTAACCCTAACCCGTACACTAACCCTAACCCTAAACCTAACCCTAAACCGTACCCTAATCCTAACCCGCACGGAAACCTAACCCTAACCCGTACCCTAACCCAAACCTGTAACCTAAAGCTAACCCTAACCCTAAACTTAACCCGTACACTAACCCTATCCCATACCCTAAACCTAACCCTAACCCGTACCCTAACCATAACTCTAACCCTAACCTATCCGTACACAACCCTAACCCTAACCTAACACTAACCCTAACCTGTACTCTAACCCTAACCCTAACCCTAAACCTAACCCTAACCCGTACTCTAACCCTAACCCGTACCCTAAACCTAACCCGTACCCTAACACTAACCCTAACCCGTACTCTAACCCTAAACCTAAACATAACTCTATCTCTACCCCGTACTATAACCCTAACCCATACCCTAACAATAACCCTAACCCTAACACTAACCCTACCCCGTACTCTAAACCTAAACCTAACCCTAACTCTAACCCTAACCCGTAATGTAACCCTAACCCTAACCCTAACCCGTACAGTAAACCTAACGCGTACCCTAACCCTAACCCTAACCCTAACCCTAACCTTGACCCTAAATCTAACCCTAACCGGTACCCTAACCCTAACCCTAACACTAAACCTAACCCGTACTCTAACACTAACCCTAACCCTAAACCTAACCCTAACCCGTAGTCTAACCCTAACCCGTACCCTAACCCTATCCCTAATCCTATCCGTACACTAACCCTAACACTAACCCTAAACCTAACCCTAACCCGTACTCTAACCCTAACCCGTACCCTAACCCTAATCCGTACCCTAACACTAACCCTAACCCTAACACTAACCCTAACCCGTACTCTAACCCTAAACCTAACCCTAACTCTATCCCTAACCCGTAATGTAACCCGAACCCTAACCCTAACCCTAACACTAACCCATACAGTAACACTTTCGTGTACCCTAACCCTAACCCTAACCGTAAACCTAACCCTAACCTTGACCCTAAATCTAACCCTAACCCGTACCCTAACCCTAACCCGAAACCTAACCCGTACCCTAACCCTAAATTTAACTCTAACCCGACTCAAACCCTAACCCTAACACGTACCCTAACCCTAACCCTAACCCGCACACTAAACCTAACCCTAACCCTAGACCTAACACCTACACTAACCCTATCCGTAACCTAACCTTAACCCTAACCTGTACCGTAACCCTAACACTAACCCTAACCCTAACCCAAACCCGTACACTAACCCTACACGTAGCCTAACACTAACTCTAACCCTGACCCCTAACCCCTAACCCTAACCCTAACCCTTAACCTAATATGTACCCAAACGGTAAACTTAACACGTACCCTAACACTAACCCAAACCCGTACTCTAACCCTAACCCTAACTCCAACCCTAACCCTAACCCATACCCTAACCCTTCCCGTAGCCTAACCCTAACTCTAACCCTAACGCCTAAACCTAACCCTTACCCTAACCCTTACCCTAACCCGTACCCAAACGGTAAACCTAACCCATAACCTAACACTAACCCAAACCCGTACTCTAACCCTAACCCTAACCCAAACCCGCACCCTTAACTTAACACTAACCCTAACCCAAACCATAACCCTTAACCGTAACCTAACCCTAACCCATACCCTAACCCTAACCCTAACCTTAACCGTAACCCTAACACGTAACCTAACCCTAAAAGTAACCGATGCACTAACCCCAACCCTAACCATAACCCGTACCCTAACACTAACCCTAAACCTAAACCTGACCCTAAACCTAACCCTAACCGTACAGTAACCCTAACCCTAACTCTAACACTAACCCTATCCCGTACTCTAAACCTAACCCTATCCCTAATCCAAACCTAACCCGTGCTCTAACCTTAACCCTAACCCTAACATTAACCATAACCCTAACACTAACCCTAACCAGGACTCTAAACCTAAATGTAACTTTAACACTAACCCTAAACCCCTACTATAATCCTAACCCTAAACCTAACACTCACCCTAACCCTAAATCGTACCGTAACCCAAACCCATACCCCACCATACCCCTAACCCTAAACCTAAGCCTAAACCTGACCATAACCCTAAACCTAATCCCGTATCCTAACCCTAATCCTAACCCGCATCCTAAACCTAACCCTAACCCATACCCTAACACTAACCCTAACCCTAACAAAACCCTACCCCGTACTCTAACCCTAAACCTAACCCTAACTCTAACCCTAACCCGTAATGTAACCTTAACCCTAACCCTAAACATAACCCTAACCCGTACAGTAACCCTAACGTGTACTCTAACATTAACCCTAACCCTAAACCTAACCCTAACCTTGACACTAAATCTAACCCTAAACCGTACACTATCCCTAAACCATACCCTAACCCTAACCCGTACCCTAACTCTAAATGTAACCCTAACCCGTACCCAAACCCTAACCCTAACATGTACCCTAACCCTAACCCTAACCCGCACACTAAACCTAACGCTAACCCTAGACCTAACACCTACACTAACCCTATACCGTACCCTAACCTTAACCCTAACCGGTACCGTAACCCTAACACTAACCCTAACCCTAAACCTAATCAGTACCCTAACACTACCCGTAGCCTAACACTGACTCTAACCCTAACACCTAACCCCAACCCTAACCCTTACCCTAACCCGTACCCAAACGGTAACCCAACCCGTACCCTAACACTAACCCAAACCAGTACTCTAATCCTAACCCTAACCCTAACCCTAACCCATACCCTAAACCTTCCCGTAGCCTAACCCTAACTCTAACCCTATCCCCTAACCCTAACCCTTAACCTAACACGTACCCAAACGGTAAACCTAACACGTACCCTAACACTAACCCAAACCCGTAACCTAACCCTAACCCGCACCCTAAACTTAACCTTAACCCTAACACAAACCATAACCCTTAACTGTAACCTAACCCTAACCCATAACCTAACCCTAACCCTAACCTTAACCATAACCCTAACTCTTACCCTAACCCTAAAACTAACCCGTACCCTAATACCAACCCTATTCTTAACGCGTACTCTAACACTAACCCTAACCCTAACCCTGACACTAAACCTAACCCTAACCGTACACTAACCCTAACCCTAAACCTAACACTAACCCTAACCAGTACTTTAACCCTAAACGTAACCCTAACATTAACCCTAACCCCCTACTATAATCCTAAACCTAAACCTAACCCTTACCCTAACCCTAACTCTTACCATAACCAGAACTCATACCCAACCCTAACCCTAAACCTAACCCTAACCCTGACCCTAACCCTTACCCTAATCCCGTACCCTAACCCTAATCCTAACCCACATCCTAAACCTAACCCTAAACCTAGACCTAACCCGTAGCCTAACCCTAACCCATACCCTAACACTAACCCGTACCATAACCCTAACCCTAACCCGCATCCTAAACCTAACCCTAAACCTAGAATTAACCCGTACCCTAACCTAACACTAACCCTAACCCTAACCCGTACACTAACCATAACCCTAACCCACACCCTAACCCTAACCTGTACCCTAACCCTAACCCAGGGCCTAACTCTAACCCGCACCATAAACCTAACCCTAACCATAGACAAAACCCATACCCTAACCCTATCCCGTACCCTAACCCTAGTCCTAACCCGTATCCTAACCCTAACACTAACCCTAACCCTAACACTAACCCTAACCCGTACCCTAACCCTAACACTAACCCTAACATTAACCCAATTCCTAACCCTAACCCACACCCTAAACCTAACCCTAACCCTAGACCTAACCCGTACACTAACCCTATCCCGTACACTAACCCTAACGCTAACCGGTACCATAACCCTAACACTAACACTAACTCTAATCCTAACCCTATCCCGTACACTAACTCTAACCCTAATCCTAACACGTAGCCTAACCCTAACTCTAACCCTAACCCCTATCCCTACCATAACCCTAACCCTTAACCTAACCCGTACCCATACGTTAAACCTAAGCAGTACCCTAACACTAACACAAACCCGTACCCTAACCCGTACCCTAACCCTAATTCGTACCGTTACCGTACCTTAAACCAACCCTAACCGGTATCCAAACCCGTACACTAACCCTAACCCTAACCTGTACCCTAACATGTAGCATAACCATAACCATAACCCTAACACTAACCCTAAACCTAATCCATAACCTACGCCTAAACCTAACACGTACACTAACCCTAACCCTCACCCTAACCCCTAACACTAACCCTAACCCGTACCCTAAACCTAACCCTAACTTTAACTCGTACCCTAACCCTAACCCTAACCCTGACCCTAACCCGTACCCTAACCCGTACCCTAACCCGTACCCTAAACCTAACCCGTCCCCTAACCCTAAACCTAACCCTAACACTAACCCTAACACCCTACTATAACCTAAACCCTAAAACTAACCCTAACCCTAACCCTAACACATACCGTTAACTTTACCCGTACCCTAACCGTAACCCTAACCCTAAACGTAATCGTAACCCTGACCCTAACCCTAACCCTAATACCGTACTCTAACCCTAACACTAACCCGCATCCTAAACCTAACCCTAACCTTAGACCTAACCCGTACCCTAACCCTAACCCGTACCCTAATCCTAACCTTTACCCTAATCCTAACCCTAACCCTAACCCGTACCCTAACCCTAACACGTACCCTAACCCTCACCCTAAACCTAACCCTAACCCGCACACTAAACCTAACCCTAACCCTAGACCTAACACGTACATTAATCCGATTCCATACCCTAACCTTAACCCTAACCCGTACCGTAACCCTAACACTAACCCTAACCCTAAGCCTAACCCTAACCCTAAACCGCACACTAACCCTCACCCGAACCCTAACCCTGACCCTAACCCGTACCCTAACCCTACCGGTAGCCAAACCGTAACTCTAACCCTAACCCCTAACCCTAACCCTAACCCTAACCCTAACCCTAACTCTAACCCGTACCCAAACGGTAAACCTGACCCGTACCCTAACACTAAACCAAACCAGTACTCTAACCCTAACCCTAAACCTAACCCTAACCCTAATCCGCACCCTAAACTTAACCCTAAACCTAACCCAAACCATAACCCTTAACCATAACCTAACCCTAACCCATACCCTAAACCTAACCCTAAACTTAACCATAACCGTAACCCGTACCGTAACCCTAAACCTAAACCTAACCCTTACACTAACCCTAACCATAACCTGTACCCTAAAACTAACCCTAACCCTAACCCTGACCCTAAACCTAATCCTAACACTTACACTAACCCTAACCCGCACCCTAAACCTAACCCTAACCCGTACCATAAGCCTAACCCCTAACCTAAACCTAACCCTACCCCTAAACTTAACCCGTACACTAACCCTATCCCGTACCCTAAACCTAAACCTAACCCGTATCCTAAACCTAACCAATCCCTAAGCCTATCCCATACATTAACCCTAACCATAACCATAACACTAACCCTACCCCGTACTCTAACCCTAACCCTAAACCTAACCCTAAACCTAACCCTAACCAGTACCCTAAACATAACCCTAAACCTAATTCTAATCCTAACCCATACTGTAACCCTAACCCTAACCCTAACCCTAACCCGTACAGTAACCCTAACGCGTACACTAACCCTAACCCAAACCCTAACACTAAACCTAACCCTACCCTGACCCTAACCCTAACCCTAACCCTAAACCGTACCCTAACCCTAACCCTAAACCTAACCCATACCCTAACCCTAAACGTAACCCTAACCCGTACCGAAACCCTAACCCTAACACATACCCTAACCCTAACCCGCACACTAAACCTAACCCTAACCCTAGTCCTAACACGTACACTAAACGTATCCCGTACCCTAACCTTAAACCTAACCCGTAACGTAACCCTAACACTAAACCTAACCCTAACCCTAACCCGAACCCTAACCCTACCCGTAGCCTAACACTAACTCTAACCCTAACCCCCAACACTAACCCTAACCCTTACCCTAACCCGTACCCAAACGGTAAACCTAACCCATACCCTAACACTAACCCAAACCCGTATTCTAATCCTAACCCTAACCCTAACCCGTACCCTAACACTTCCCATAGCCTAAACCAACTCTAACCCTAACCCCTAACCCTAACCCTAACCCTTAACCTAACACGTACCCAAACGGTAAACCTAACACGTACCCTAACACTAACCCAAACCCGTCCTCTAAACCTAACCCAAACACTAACCCTAACCTGCACCCTAAACTTAACCCTAACCCTAACGCAAACCATAACCCTTAACCATAACCTAACCCTAAAGCATACCCTAACCCAAACCCTAACTTTAACCGTAACCCTAACTCGTACCCTAAACCTAAAACTAACCCATACCCCAACCACAACCCTAACCTTAACGCGTACACTAACACTAACCCTAAACCTAACCCTGACCCTAAACCTAACCCTAACCGCACACTAACCCTAACCCTAACCCTAACCCTAACACTAACCCTATCCCGTACTCTAAACCTAACCCTAACCGTAATCCTAATCCTAACCCGTACTGAACCCTAAACCTAACACTAACCATAACCCTAACACTTACCCTAACCAGTACTCTAACGCTAAACGTAACCCTAAACTAACCCTAACCCCCAACTATAATCATAACCCTAAACCTAAAACTTACGCTAACCCTAACTCGTACCGTAACCCGAACCCGTACCCAAACCTAAACCTAAACCTAAACCTAACCCTAACCCAGACCCTAACCCTAACCCTAATCCCGTACCCTACTCCTAACCCTAACCCGCATCTTAAAACTAACCCTAAACCTAGACCTACCCGTAGCCTAACCCTAACCTGTACCCTAACACTAACCCGTACCCTAAACCTAACACTAACCCTAAACCTAACCCGTACACTAACCATAACCCTAACCCATACCCTAACCCTAACCTGTACCCTAACCCTAACCCAGGGCCTAACTCTAACCTGGACCGAAAACATAACCCTAACCCTAGATATAACCCGTACCCTAACCGTATCCCGTACCCTAACCCTAGTCCTAACCCGTATCCTAACCCTAACACTAACCCTAACCCTAACACTAACCCTAACCCGTACACTAACCCTAACCCTAAACCTAACCCTAAACCGTACCCTAATCCTAACCCGCATGGAAACCTAACCCTAACCCGTACCCTAACCCAAACCCGTAACCTAAAGCTAACCCTATCCCTAAACTTAACCCGGACACTAACCCTATCCCATACCCTAAACCTAACCCTAACCTGTACCCTAACAATAACTCTAACCCTAACCCTATCCGTACACAACCCTAACCCTAACCTAACACTAACCCTAACCCGTACTCTAACCCTAACCCTAACCCTAAACCTAACCCTAACCCGTACTCTAACCCTAACCCGTACCCTAAACCTAACCCGTACCCTAACACTAACCCTAACCCTAACACTAACCCTAACCCGTACTCTAACCCTAAACCTAAACATAACTCTAACTCTACCCCATACTATAACCCTAACCCATACCCTAACAATAACCCTAACCCTAACACTAACCCTACCCCGTACTCTAACCCTAAACCTAACCCTAACTCTAACCCTAACCCGTAATGTAACCCTAACCCTAACCCTAACCCTAACCCGTACAGTAAACCTAACGCGTACCCTAACCCTAACCCTAACCCTAACCCTAACCCTAACCCTAACCTTGACCCTAAATCTAACCCTAACCGGTACCCTAACCCTAACCCTAACACTAAACCTAACCCGTACTCTAACACTAACCCTAACCCTAAACCTAACCCTAACCCGTAGTCTAACCCTAACCCGTACCCTAACCCTATCCCTAATCTTATCCGTACACTAACCCTAACACTAACCCTAAACCTAACCCTAACCCGTACTCTAACCCTAACCCGTACCCTAACCCTAATCCGTACCCTAACACTAACCCTAACCCTAACACTAAACCTAACCCGTACTCTAACCCTAAAACTAACCCTAACTCTAACCCTAACCCGTAATGTAACCCGAACCCTAACCCTAACCCTAACACTAACCCGTACAGTTACACTTTCGTGTACCCTAACCCTAACCGTAAACCTAACCCTAACCTTGACCCTAAATCTAACCCTAACCCGTACCCTAACCCTAAACCGAAACCTAACCCGTACCCTAACCCTAAATTTAACTCTAACCCGACCCAAACCCTAACCCTAACACGTACCCTAACCCTAACCCTAACCCGCACACTAAACCTAACCCTAACCCTAGACCTAACACCTACACTAACCCTATCCGTACCCTAACCTTAACCCTAACCTGTACCGTAACCCTAACACTAACCCTAACCCTAACCCGAACCGGTACACTAACCCTACACGTAGCCTAACACTAACTCTAACCCTGACCCCTAACCCCTAACCCTAACCCTAACCCTTAACCTAATATGTACCCAAACGGTAAACTTAACACATACCCTAACACTAACCCAAACCCGTACTCTAACCCTAACCCTAATTCCAACCCTAACCCTAACCAGTACCCTAACCCTTCCCGTAGCCTAACCCTAACTCTAACCCTAACCCCTAACCCTAACACTAACCCTAACCCTTAACCTAACACGTACCCAAACGGTAAACCTAACACGTACCCTAACACTAACCCAAACCCGTACTCTAACCCTAAGCCTAACCCGCACCCTAAACTTAACCCTAACCCTAACCCAAACCATAACCCTTAACCGTAACCTAACCCTAACCCATACCCTAACCTTAACCTTAACCGTAAGCCTACTGTTACACTAACCCTAAAACTAACCCGTACCCTAACCCCAACCCTAACCTTAACTCGTACCCTAACACTAACCCTAACCCTAACCCTGACCCTAAACCTAACCCTAACCGTACACTAACCCTAACCCTAACCCTAACACTAACACTAACCTTATCCCGTACTCTAAACCTAACCCTAATCCTA
This sequence comes from Urocyon cinereoargenteus, assembly GCA_032313775.1. Taxonomy (NCBI): domain Eukaryota; kingdom Metazoa; phylum Chordata; class Mammalia; order Carnivora; family Canidae; genus Urocyon; species Urocyon cinereoargenteus. The sequence goes on along the minus strand of JAVLSZ010000007.1, from coordinate 1,030,117 downwards.
ACCCTAACCCGTAATCTAAACTTAACCCTAACCCTAACACTAACCATAACCCTAACACTAACCCTAACCAGTACTCTAACCCTAAACGTAACCCTAACACTAACCCTAACCCCCAACTATAATCCTAACCCTAAACCTAACCTTTACCCTAACCCTAAATCGTACCGTAACCCGAAACCGTACCCAACCCTAAACCTAACACTAAACCTAACCCTAACCCTGACCCTAACCCTAACCCTAATCCCGTACCCTAACCCTAACCCTAACCCGCATCCTAAAGCGAACCCTAAACATATACCTAACCCGTACCCCAACACTAACCCGTACCCTAACCCTAATACTAACCCTAACCCTAACCCGTACACTAACCATAACCCTAACCCACACCCTAACCCTAACCTGTACCCTAACCCAGGGCCTAACTCTAACCCGCACCATAAACCTAACCCTAACCCTAGACAAAACCCATACCCTAACACTATCCCGTACCCTAACCCTAGTCCTAACCCGTATCCTAACCCTAACACTAACCCTAACCCGTACACTAACCCTAACCCGTACACTAAACCTAACCCTAACCCTAACCCGTACCCTAACCCTAACCCAAACCTAACCCTAACCCTAACCCTAAATTAACCCATACACTAACCCTACCCCATAACCTAAACGTAACCCTAACCCGTACCCTAACCCTAACTCCAACCCTAACCCTATCCATACACTAACCCTAACCCTAACCCTAACACTAACCCTAACCCGTACTCTTTCACTAACCCTAACCCTAACCTAACCCTAACCCGAATTCTAACCCTAACCCATACCCTAACAATAACCCTTACCCTAACCCTAAACCTACCCCGTACCCTAACCCTAAAAAGAACCCTAACCCATACCCAAACCCTAAACCTAACCCTCACCCTAACCCTAACCAGCACACTAAACCTAACCCTAACCCTACACTTAACACGTACACTAACCCTATCTCATACCGTAACCTTAACCCTAACCCGTACCGTAAATCTAACACTAAAAATAACCTTAACCCTAACCCTAAGCCCTACACTAACCCTAACCCGAACCCTAAATCTAACCCTAACCCGTACCCTAACCCTACCCGTAGCCTAACCCTAACCCTAACCCTGACCCCTAACCCTAACCCTAACCCTAAACCAAACCCTTACCTTAACCCGTACCTAAACGGTAAACCTAACCCGTACCCTAACACTAACCCAAAACCGTACTCTAACGCTCACCCTAACCCTAACCCACACCTGCACCCTAAACTTAACCCTAACCCTACCCCAAACCATAACCCTTAACCGTAACCTTACCCTAAAATTAACCCGTACCCTAACCCTAACCCTAACCCGCATCCTATACCTAACCCTAAACCTAGACCTAACCCGTAGCCTAACCCTAACCCATACCCTAACCCTAACCCGTACCCTAACACTAACCCTAACACTAACCTGTACCCTAACCCATACCATAATCCTAGCCCTAACCCTGACCAGAAACCTAACCCATACCCTACCCCTACCCCTAACCCGTACCCTATACCTATCCCGTACCGAAACCTAACCCTAACCCCTAAACCTAACCCTAAACCGTACCCTAAACATAACCGTAAACCTAACTCGTACCCTACCCCTAACACTAACCCTGACCCTAACCCTAAACCTAACCCGTACCCTAACCCGTACCTGTACCCTAAACCAAACCCTAACCCTAACTCGTACCCCATCCCTAACCCTAACCGTCACCCTAACCCTAACCCTAACCCGTACCCTAACCCTAACACTAACCCTAAACCTCACCCTAAAACGTACACTAACCCTAACCCTAACCCGTACCCTAAACCTAACACTAACCCTAACCTTAACCCAATTCCTAACCCTAACCCACACCCTAAACCTAACCCTAACCCTAGACCTAACCCGTACACTAACCCTATCCCGTACACTAACCCTAATGCTAACCGGTACCATAACCCTAACACTAACACTAACCCTAATCCTAACCCTATCCCGTACACTAACTCTAACCCTAACCCTAACCCATAGCCTAATGCTAACACTAACCCTAACCCCTAACCCTATCATAATCCTAACCCTTACCCTAACCCATACCCAAACGTTAAACCTAACCCGAACCCTAACACTAACACAAACCCGTACCCTAACCCGTACCCTAACCCTAATAAGTACTGTTACCGTACCTTAAAACTAACCCTAACCCATATCCAAACTCGTACACTAACCCTAACCCTAACCTGTACCCTAACACGTAGCATAACCCTAACCCTAACCCTAACCCTAAACCTAACCCATAACCTACGCCTACCCTAACCCATACCCTAACCCTAACACTCACCCTAACCCCAACACTAACCCTAACCCGTACCCTAAACCTAACCGTAACCTTAACTCGTACCCTAACCCTAACCCTAACACTGACCCTAAACCGTACCCAAACCCTAACCCATCCTCTAACCCTAAACCTAACCCTAACACTAAACTTATCCCCCTACTATAACCCAAACCCTAAACCTAACCCTAAACCTAACCCTAACACGTACCGTTAACTTTACCCGTACCCTAACCTAACCCTAATCCTAAATGTAACCGTAACCCTGACCCTACACAAACCCTAAACCCGTACCCTAACAATAACTCTAACCCGCATCCTAAACCTAACCCGTACCCTAACCCTAACCCGTACTCTAACACTAACCCTAAACCAAACCCAAACCCATACCCTAACCCTAACCCTTACCTAATCCTAACCCTAACCCTAACCCGTACCCTAACCCTAAACCATACCCTAACACGTACCCTAACCCTAACCCTAAACCTAACCCTTACCCACACACTAACCTAACCCTAACCCTAGACCTAACACCTACACTAACCCTATCCCGTGCCCTAAACTTAACCCTAACACGTACCGTAACCCTAACACTAACCCTAACCCTAAGCCTAACCCTAACCCTAACCCGTACACTAACGCTCACCCGAACCCTAACCCTAACCCTAACCCGTACCCTAACCTTACCCATAGCCTAACCGTAACTCTAACCCTAACCCCTAACCCTAACCCTAAACCTTACCCTAACCCGTAACCAAACGGTAAACCTGAACCGTACCCTAACACTAAACCAAACCCGTACTGTAACCCTAACCCTAAACCTAACCCTAACCCGCACCCTAAACTTAACCCTAAACCTAACCCAAACCATAACCCTTAACCGTAACCTAACCCTAACCCATACCCTAAGCCTAACCCTAACTTTAACCATAACAGTAACCCGTACCCAAACCCTAAACCTAACCCTAACCCTTACACTAACACTAACCATAAACCGTACCCTAAAACTAACCCTAACCCTAACCCTGACCCTAAACCTAACCCTAAGCCTGACCCTTACCCTAACCCTAAACCGCATCCTAAACCTAACCCTAAACTTAGACCTAACCCGTACCCTAACCCTAACCCCTAACATAAACCTAACCCTAACCCTAAACTTAACCCGTATGCTAACCCTATCCCGTACCCTAACGTAACCCTAACCCGTATCCTACCCTAACATAACCCTAAGCCTAACCCGTACATTAACCCTAACCATAATCATAACACTAGCCCTACCCCGTACTCTAACCCTAACCCTAAACCTAACCCTAAACCTAACCCTAACAAGTACCCTAAACCTAACCCTAAACCTACCTCTAACCCTAACCCGTACTGTAACCCTAACCCTAACCCTAACCCTAACCCATACAGTAACCCTAACGCGTACCCTAACCCTAACCCTAACCCTAAACCTAACCCTAAACCGTACCCTAACCCTAACCATAAACCTAACCCGTACCCTAACCCTAAACGTAACCCTAACCCATACTCAAACCCTAACCCTAACACGTACCCTAACCCTAAGCCGCACACTAAACCTAACCCTAACCCTAGACCTAACACGTACACTAACCCTATCCCATACCCTAAACTTAAACCTAACCCGTACCGTAACTCTAACACTAACCCTAACCCTAACCCGTACCCTAACCTTACCCGTAGCCTAACCCTAACTCTAACCCTAACCCCCAACACTAACCCTAACCATTACCCTAACCCGTACGCAAACGGTAAACCTAACCCATACCCTAACACTAACCCAAACCCGTACTCTAATCCTAACCCTAACCCTAACCCTAACCCGTACCCTAACCCTTCCTGTAGCCTATCCCTAACTCTAACCCTAACCCCTAACCCTAATCCTAACCCTAACCCTTAACCTAACACGTACCCAAACGGTAAACCTAACACGTACCCTAACACTAACCCAAACCCGTACTCTAAACCTAACCCTAACCCTAAACCTAACCCGCACCCTAAACTTAACCCTAACCCTAACGCAAACCATAACCCTTAACCGTAACCTAACCCTAACCCATACCCTAACCCGAACCCTAACCTTAACCATAACCCTAACTAGTACCCTAAACCTAAACTAACCCGGACCCTAAACCCAACGCTAACCTTAACGCGTACACTAACACTAACCCTAAACCTAATCCTGACCCTAAACCTAACCCTAACCGCACACTAACCCTAACCCTAAACCTAACCCTAACACTAACCCTATCCCGTACTCTAAACCTAACCCTAACCCTAATCCTAACCCTAACCCGTACAATAACCATAACCCTAAAACTAACCCTAACCAGTACTCTAATGTTAAACGTAACCCTAACACTAACACTAAACCCCTACTATAATCCTAACCCTAAACCTAACCCTTACCCTAACCCTACCCGTAGCCTAACCCTAACACTAACCCTAACCCCTAACCCTAACCCTAACCCTTAACCTAACACGTTCCCAAACGGTAAATTTAACACGTACCCTAACACTAAACCAAACCCGTACTCTAACCCTAACCCTAACCCTAACCCGTACCCGTACGCGTACCCTAACCCTTCCTGTAGCCGAACCCTAACTCTAACCCTAACCCCTAACCCTAACCCTAACCCTTAACCTAACACGTACCAAACGGTAAACATAACGCGCACCCTAACACTAACTCAAACCCGGACTCTAATCCTAACCCTAACCCGCAACCTAAACTTAACCCTAACCCTAATCCAAACCATAAACCTTAACCATAACCTAACCCTAACCCATACCCTAACCCTAACCTTAACCATAACCCTAACTCTTACCCTAACCCAAAAACTAACCCGTACCCTAAACCTAACCCTAACCTTAACGCGTACCCTAACACTAACCCTAACCATAACCCTGACCCTAAACGTAACCCTAACCCTAACCCTAACACTAACCCTATCCTGTACTCTAAACCTAACCCTTATCCTAACCCTAACCCGTACTCTAACCTTAAACCTAACCCTAACACTAACCGTAACCCTAACTCTAACCCTAACCAGAACTCTAACCCTAAACATAACCCTAACACTAACCCTAACCCCCTACTATAATCATAACCCTAAACCTAACCCTTACCCTAAAACTAAATCGTACCGTAACCCGAACCCGTACCCAACCCTAACCCTAACCCTAACTCGCTCCCTAAACTTAACCCTAACCCTACCCCAAACCATAACCCTTAACCGTAACCTAACCCTAACCCATACCCGAACCCTAACTCTAACCTTAACCATAACCCTAACCCGTGCCCTAACCCTAAAATTAACCCATACCCTAATCCCAACCCTAACCCTAACCCGTACCCTAACACTAACCCTAACCCTAACATGTACCCTAACCCATACCATAAACCTAGCCCTAACCCGAACCCGAAACCTAACCCATTCCTTACCCCTACCCCTTCCCGTACCCTAGCCCTAACCCGTAACCAAACCTAACGCTAACGCCTAAACCTAACCCTAAACCGTACCCTAAACATAAGCCTAAACCTAACTCGTACCCTACCCCTAACACTAACCCTGACCCTAACCCTAAACCTAATCCGTACCCTAACCAGTACCTGTACCCTAAACCTAGCCCTAACCCTAACTCGTACCCTATACCTAACCCTAACCGTGACCCTAACCCTAACCCTAACCCGTACCCCAACCCTAAAACTAACCCTAACCCTAACCCTAAACCATACCCTAACCTTAACCCTAACCCGTACCCTAACCCTAACACTAACCCTAACCCTAACCCTAACCCTAACCCTAACCCTAACACGTACACTAACCCTCACCCTAACCCTAACAGTAACCCTAACACGTACTCTAACCCTACCCGTAGCCTAACCGTAACTCTAACACTAACCCCTAACCCTAACCCTAACCCTAACCCTAAATCTTACCCTAACCTGTACACAAATGGTAAACCTGACCCGTACCCTAACACTAAACCAAACCCGTACTCTAACCCTAAACCTTAACCTAACCCTAACCCTAACCCGCACCCTAAACTTAACCCTAAACCTAACCCAAACCATAACCCTTAACCGTAACCTAACCCTAACCCATACCCTAAACCTAACCCTAACCTTAACCATAACAGAAACCGGTACCCTAACCCTAAACCTAACCCTAAAACTTACACTAACCCTAACCATAACCCGTACCCTAAAACTAACCCTAAACCTAACCCTGACCCTAAACCTAACCCTAACCCGTACCCTAAGCCTAGCCCCTAACCTAAACCTAACCCTAACCCTAAACTTAACACATACGCTAACCCTATCCCGTACCCTAAACCTAACCCTAACCCGTATCCTAACCCTAACCCGTACCCTAAACCTAACCCTAAACCTAACTTGTACCCTAACACTAACCCTAACCCGTACCCTAACCCTAACCCATACCCAAACCCTAACCATAACCTAACCCATACCCTTGCGTTAACCATAACCCTAACCCTAAGCATAACCCGCCCCCTAAACCTAAAACTAACCCTAACACTAACCATAACCCTTACCCGTACCCTAAACCTAACACCTACCCTAGCACTAACCCTATGCTTAACCGTAACCCTAACCCGCACCCTAACCCTAAAACTAACCTGTACCCTAACCCCAACCCTAACCCTAGCCCGTAACATAAACCTATCCCTAACCATAACCCTGACCCTAAACCTAACCCTAACCCATAACCTAAACCTAACCCGCACCTAAAACTAACCCTAACCCGTACCTAACCCTAACCTGTAACCTAAACCTAACCCTAACCCTAAACTTAACCCGTACACTAACCCTATCCGATCCCCTAAACCTAACCCTAACCCGTACCCTAACCCTAACCCTAACCCTAACCCTAACCTTATCCGTACACTAAGCCTAACCATAACCCTAACACTAGCCCTAACCCGTACTCTAACCCTAACCCTAACCCTAAACCTAACCCTAACCCGTACTCTACCCCTAACCCGTAGCCTAACACTAACCATTACTCTAACCCTAAACCTAACCCGTACCCTACCCTAATCGTAACCCTAACCCGTACCAAAACCCTAACCCTAACACATACCCTATCCCTAACCCTAACCCTAACCCTAACCTGCACACTAAACCTAACCCTAACCCTAGACCTAACACCTACACTAACCCTATCCCGTACCCTAACCTTAACCCTAACCCGTACCGTAACCCTAACACTAACCCTAACCCTAACCCTAACCCTAAGCTGTACACTAACCCTAACCCGAACCCTAACCCTAACCTAACCCGTACCCTAACCCTACCCGTAGCCTAACCGTAATTCTAACCCTAACCCCTAAACCTAACCCTAACCCTAAACCTTACCCTAACCCGTACCCAAACGTTAAACCTAACCCATACCCTAACACTAACCCAAACCCGTACTCTAACCCTAACCCTACCCTAACCCTAACCAGCACCCAAAACTTAACACTAACCCTACCCCAAACCATACCTTAACCGTACCTAACCCTAACCCATACCATAACCCTATCCCCTAACCTTAACCATAACCCTAACTCGTACCTTAACCCTAAAACTAACTCGTACCCTAACCCCAACCCTAACCTTAATGCGTACACTAACACTTACACTAACCCTAACCCTGACCCTAACACTAACCCTATCCCGTACTCTAAACCTAACCCTAACCCTAATCCTAACCCTAACCCGAACTCTAACCTTAACCCTAACCCTAACACTAACCATAACCCTAACACTAACCCTAACCAGGACTCTAACCCTATACGTAACCCTAACACTAACCCTAACCCCCTACTATAATCCTAACCCTAAACTTAACCCTCACCCTAACCCTAACTCGTACCGTAACCCGAACCCGTACCCCACCCTACCCCTAACCCTAACACTGACCATAACCCTAAAACTAATCCCGTACCCTAACCCTAACCCTAACCCGCATCCTAAACCTAACCCTAAACTTAGACCTAACCCGTACTCTAACCCTAACCCATACCATAAACCTAACCCTAACCCTAACCCTAACCCTATCTGTACACTAACCCTAACCCTAACCCTAAAGCTAACCCTAACCAGAACACTAAACCTAACCCGTACCCTAACCCTAACCCGTACCCTAACACTAACCATAAACGTAAAACTAACCCTAAACCGTACTCTAACCCTAAACCTAACCCTAATTCTAACCCTAACCCGTAATGTAACCCTAACACTAACACTAACCCTAACCCATACAGTAACCCTAACGCGTACACTAACCCTAACCCTAACCCTAAACCTAACCCTAACCTTGACCCTAAATCTAACCCTAACCTGTACCCTATCCCTAAACCGTACCCTAACCCTAACCCGAAACCTAACCCGGACCCTAACCCTAAATGTAACCCTAACCCGTACCCAAACCCTAACCCTAACACGTACCCTAACCCTAACCATAAACCGCACACTAAACCTAACCCTAACCCTAAACCGTACTCTAACCCTAACCCTAACCTGTACCCGACCCTAACACTAAACCTAACCCTAACCTGATGCCTAACCCTAAACCACACCCTAAACCTAACCCTAACCCTAGACCTAACCCGTACCCTAACCCTATCCCGTACACTAAACCTAACGCTAACCCGTACCATAACCCTAACACTAACACTAACCCTAATCCTAACCCTATCCCGTACACTAACCCTAACCTTAACCCTAAACCGTACCCTAACCCTAACCCGTAGCCTAAACCTAACAATAACCCTAACCCCTAACCCTACCATAACCCTAACTCTTACCCTAACCCGTACCCAAACGTTAAACCTAACCTGAACCCTAACACTAACACAAACCCGTACCCTAACCCGTACACTAACCCTAACCCGTACCGTCACCCGAACCTTAAACCTAACCCTAACCCGTACCCAAACCCGTACACTAACCCTAACCCTAACTTGTACCCTAACACGTAGCATAACCATAACCCTAACCCTAAACCGAACCCTAAACCGAACCCATAACCGACGCCTAACCCTAACCCGTACCGTAACCCTAACCCTCACCCTAACCCCTAACACTAACCCTAACACGTACCCTAAACCTAACCCTAACCTTAACTCGTACCCTAACCCTAACCCTAACCCTGACCCTAACACTAACTCTAACACGTACCATAACCCGTACCCTAACCCTAACCTGTCCCCTAACCCTAAACCTAAACCTAACACTAACCCTAACCCCCTACTATAACCCAAAACCTAAACCTAACCCTAAACCTAACCCTAACTCGTACCGTTAACTTTAACCGTACCCTAACCGTAACCCTAAACCTAAACCTAGCTGTAACCCTGACCCTAACCCTAATCCTAATCCCGAACCCTAACCCTAACACTAACCCGCATCCTAAACCTAACCCTAAACCTAGACCTAACCCGTACCCTAACCCTAACCCGTACACTAACACTAACCCTAAACCTAACCCGTACCCTAACCCTAACCCTTACCCTAATCCTAAACCTAACCCTAACCCGTACCCCAACCCTAACCCGTACCCAAACCCTAACCCTAACACGAAACCTAACCCTAAACCTAAACCTAACCCTAACCCGCACACTAAACCTAACCCTAACTGTAGACCTAACACCTACACTAACCCTATCCCGTATCCTAATCTTAACGCTAACCCGTACCGTAACCCTAACACTAACCCTAACCCTAACCCTAACCCTAAACCTAACCCAAACCCGTACTCTAATCCTAACCCTAACCCTAACCCTAACACTAACCCATACCCTAACCCTTCCCGTAGGCTAACCCTAACTCTAACCCTAACCCCTAACCCTAACCCTAACCCTTAACCTAACACGTACCCAAACGGTAAACCTAACACGTACCCTAACACTAACCCAAACCCGTACTCTAACCCTAACCCTAAACCTAACCCTAACCCGCACCCTAAACTTAACCCTAACCCTAAACCAAACCATAACCCTTAACCGTAACCTAAACCTAACCCATACCCTATCCCTAACCCTAACCTTAACCGTAACCCTAACTCTTACCCTAACCCTAAAACTAGCCCATACCCTAACCACAACCCTAACCTTAACGCGTACACTAACACTAACCCTAAGCCTAACCCTGACCCTAAACCTCACCCTAACCGTACACTAACCCTAACCCTAACCCTAACACTAACCATAACCCTAACACTAAACCTAACCAGTACTCTAACCCTAAACGTAACCCTAACACTAACCCTAACCCTCTACTATAATCCTAACCCTAAACATAACCCTTAAACTAACCCTAACTCGTACCGTAACCAGAACCCATACCCACCCTAACCCTAAACCTAAACCTAACCCTAACTCTGACCCTAACCCTAACCCTAATCCCGTACCCTAACCCTAACCCTAACCCACATCCTAAACCTAACCCTAAACCTAGACCTAACCCGTAGCCTAACCCTAACCCGTACCTTAACACTAACCCATACCCTCACCCTAACCCTAACCCGCATCCTAAACCTAACCCTAAACCTAGAACTAACCCGTAGCCTAACCCTAACCCATACCCTAACACTAACCCATACCCTAACCCTAACACTAACCCTAACCCAAACCCGTACACTAACGATAACCCTAACCCATACCCTAACCCTAACCCGTACCCTAACCCTAACCCAGTGCCTAACACTAACCTGCACCGTAAACCTAATCCTAACCCTAGACATAACCCGTACCCTAACACTATCCTGTACCCTAACCTAGGTCCTAACCCGTATCCTAAACCTAACACTAACCCTAACCCGTACCCTAACCCTAACCCGCACCGAAACCTAACCCTAACACGTACCCTAACCCTAACCCGTAATCTAAACCTAACCCTAACCCTAAACTTAACCTGTACACTAAACCTATCCCATACCCTAAACCTAACCCTAACCCGTACCCTAACCCTAACTCTAACCCTAACCCTATCCGTACACTAACCCTAACCCTAACCCTAACACTAACCCTAACCCGTACTCTAACACTAACCCTAACCCTAACCTAACCCTAACCGTACTCTAACCCTAACCGTACCCTAACACTAACCCTTACCCTAACCCTAAACCTACCCCGTACCCTAACCCTAAACGGAACCCTAAACCGTACCCAAACCCTAACCCTAACACGTACCCTAACCCTAACCCTAACCCTAACCCGCACACTAAACCTAACCTTAACCCTACACCTAACACGTACACTAACCCTATCCCATACCATAACCTTAACCCTAACCCGTACCGTAACCCTAACACTAAAAATAACCCTAAACCTAACCCTAAGCCGTGCCCTAACCCTAACACTAACCCTAACCCTAACCCTAAACCGTACACTAACCCTAACCCTAACCCGTAACCGACCCTAACACTAACACTAACCCTAACCCGAAGCCTAACCCTAACCCACACCCTAAACCTAACCCTAACCCTAGACCTAACCCGTAACCTAACCCTATCCCGTACACTAACCCTAACGCTCACCCGTACCATAACCCTAACACTAACACTAACCCTAATCCTAACCCTATCCTGTACACTAACCCTAACCCTAACCCAAACCCGTACCCTAACCCTAACCCGTAGCCTAACCCTAACACTAACCCTAATCCCTAACCCTACCATAACACTAACCCTTACCCTAACCCATACCCAAAAGTTAAACCTAACCCGTACCCTAACACTAACACAAATCCGTACCCTAACCCTAAACCGTACCGTTACCCGTACCTTAAAACTAACCCTAACCCGTACCCAAACCCGTACAATAACCCTAACCCTAACCTGTACCCAAACACGTAGCATAACCCTAACACTAACCCTAACCCTAAACCTAAACCTAACCCATAACCTACGCCTAACCATAACCCGTACCCTAACCCTATCCCTCACCCTAACCCCTAACACTAACCCTAACCCGTACCCTAAACCTAACCCTAACCTTAACTCATACCCTAACCCTAACACTAACCCTGACCCTAACCCTAACCCTAACCCGTACCCTAACCCGTACCCTAACCCTAACCCGTCCCCTAACCCTAAACCTAACCCTAACACTAAACCTAACCCCCTACTATAACCCAAACCCTAAACCTAACCCTAAACCTAACCCTAACTCGTACCGTTAACTTTACCCGTACCCTAACCGTAACCCTAACCCTAAACCTAACCGTAACCCTGACCCTAACCCTAACCCTAATGCCGTACCCTAACCATAACACTAACTCGCATCCTAAACCTAACCCTAAACCTAGACCTAACCCGTACCCTAACCCTAACCCGTACCCTAACACAAACCCTTACCCTAACCCAAACCCGTACCCTAACCCTAAACTTTACCCTAATCCTAACCCTAACACTAACCCATACCTAACCCTAACCCGTACCCAAACCCTAACCCTAACACATACCCTAACCCTAACCTAAACCTAACGCTAACCCGCACACTAAACCTAACCCTAACCCTAGACCTAACACCTACACTAACCCTATTCCATACCCTAAACTTTTTTTTTTTTTTAATTTTTTATTGGTGTTCAATTTATCAACATACAGAATAACTCCCAGTGCTCATCCCATCAAGTATCCCCATCAGTGCCCGCCACCCACTCAGGCCCACCCCCCACCCCCCTCCCCTTCAACCATCCCCAGTTCGTCTCCCAGAGTTAGGAGTCTTTATGTTCTGTCTCCCTTGCTGATATTTCCCGCATATTTCTTCTCCCTTCCCTTATATTCCCTTTCACTATTATTTATATTCCCCAAATGAATGAGAACATACACTGTTTGTCCTTCTCCGATTGACTTACTTCACTCAGCATAATACCCTCCAGTTCCATCCACGTTGAAGCAAATGGTCGGTATTTGTCATTTCTAATGGCTGAGTAATATTCCATTGTGTACATAAACCACATCTTCTTTATCCATTCATCTTTCGATGGACACCTAGGCTCCTTCCACAGTTTGGCTATTGTGGACATTGCTGCTAGAAACATTGGGGTGCAGGTGTCCCGGCGTTTCATTGCATCTGAGTCTCTGGGGTAAATCCCCAACAGTGCAATTGCTGGGTCGTAGGGCAGGTCTATTTTTAACTCTTTGAGGAACCTCCACACAGTTTTCCAGAGTGGCTGCACCAGTTCACATTCCCACCAACAGTGTAAGAGGGTTCCCTTTTCTCCGCATCCTCTCCAACATTTGTAGTTTCCTGCCTTGTTGATTTTCCCCATTCTCACTGGTGTGAGGTGGTATCTCATTGTGGTTTTGATTTGTATTTCCCTGATGGCCAGTGATGCAGAGCATTTTCTCATGTGCATGTTGGCCATGTCTATGTCTTCCTCTGTGAGATTTTTCTTCATGTCTTTTGCCCATTTCATGATTGGATTGTTTGTTTCTTTGGTGTTGAGTTTAAGAAGCTCTTTATAGATCTTGGAAACTAGTCCTTTATCTGATACGTCATTTGCAAATATCTTCTCCCATTCTGTAGGTTGTCTTTTGGTTTTGTTGACTGTATCCTTTGCTGTGCAAAAGCTTCTTATCTTGATGAAGTCCCAATAGTTCATTTTTGCTTTTGTTTCTTTTGCCTTCATGGATGTATCTTGCAAGAAGTTACTGTGGCCAAGTTCAAAAAGGGTGTTGCCTGTGTTCTCCTCTAGGATTTTGATGGAATCTTGTCTCACATTTAGATCTTTCATCCATTTTGAGTTTATCTTTGTGTATGGTGAAAGAGAGTGGTCTAGTTTCATTCTTCTGCATGTGGATGTCCAATTTTCCCAGCACCATTTATTGAAGAGACTGTCTTTCTTCCAATGGATAGTCTTTCCTCCTTTATCAAATATTAGTTGACCATAAACTTGAGGGTCCACTTCTGGATTTTCTATTCTGTTCCATTGATCTATGTGTCTGTTTTTGTGCCAGTACCACACTGTCTTGATGACCACAGCTTTGTAGTACAACCTGAAATCTGGCATTGTGATGCCCCCAGATATGGTTTTCTTTTTTAAAATTCCCCTGGCTATTCGGGGTCTTTTTTGATTCCACACAAATCTTAAAATAATTTGTTCTAACTCTCTGAAGAAAGTCCATGGTATTTTGATAGGGATTGCATTAAACGTGTAAATTGCCCTGGGTAACATTGACATTTTCACGATATTAATTCTGCCAATCCATGAGCATGGAATATTTTTCCATCTCTTTGTGTCTTCCTCAATTTCTTTCAGAAGTGTTCTATAGTTTTTAGGGTATAGATCCTTTACCTCTTTGGTTAGGTTTATTCCTAGGTATCTTATGCTTTTGGGTGCAATTGTAAATGGGATTGATTCCTTAATTTCTCCATACCCTAAACTTAACCCTTACCCGTACCGTAACCCTAACACTAACCCTAACCCCAACCATAACCCTAACCCGTACACTAACCCTCACCCGAACCCTAAACCTAACCCTAACCCGTACCGTAATCCTACCCGTAGCCTAACTGTAACTCTAACCCTAACCCCTAAACCTAACCCTAACCCTAACCCTTACCCTAACCTGTACCCAAACGGTAAACCTGACCCGTACTCTAACACAAAACCAAAGCCATACTCTAACCCTAACCCTAAACGTAACCCTAACCCTAACCCGCACCCTAAACTTAACCCTAAACCTAACCCAAACCAAAACCCTTAACCGTAACCTAACCCTAACCCATACCCTAAACCTAACACTAACCTTAACCATAACCGTAACCCGTACCCTAACCCTAAACCTAACTCTAAACCTTACACTAACCCTAACCATAACCCGTACCCTAAAACTAACTCTAACCCTAACCCGCACCCTAAACCTAACCCTAACCTGTACCCTAACCCTAACCCCTAACCTAACCCTAACCCTAACCCTAAACGTAACCTGTACGCTAACCCTATCCCATAACCTAAACCTAACCCTAACCCGTATCCTAACCCTAACCTAACCCTAAGCCTAACCCGTATATTAACCCTAACCATAACCATAACACTAACCCTACGCCGTACTCTAACCATAACCCTAAAGCTAACCCTAAACCTAACCCGAACCCGTACCCTAAACCTAACCCTAACCCGAACTTGTACCCTAACTCTAACCCTAATCCATACCCTAACCCTAACCCGTACCAAAACCCCAACCATAACCCTAACCCATTCCCTAGCGCTAACCCTAAACCTAACCCTAAGCATAACCCGCACCCTAAACCTAAACCTAACCCTAACTCTAACCATAACCCTTATCCATACCCTAAAACTTACCCATACCCTAACACTAACCCTAATATTAACCGTAACCCTAACCCGTACCCTAACCCTAAAACTAACCTGTACCCTAACCCCAACCCTAACCCTAGCCCGTACCATAAACCTATCCCTAACCCTAAACCTGACCCTAAACCTAAACCTAACCCATACGTTAACCCTAACTCTCACCTAAACCTAACCTTAACCCGTACCCTAACACTAACCCATAACCTAAATCTAACCCTAACCCTAAACTTAACCCGTAGACTAAACCTATCCCGTCCCTAAACCTAACCCTTACCCGTACCATAACCTTAACCCTAACCCTAACCCTATCCGTACACTAACCCTAACCCTAACCCTAACACTAACCCTAACCCGTACTCTAACCCGAACCCTAACCCTAAACCTAACCCTAACCCATACGCTACCGCTAACCCGTACCCTAACACTAACCCTTACCCTAACCCTAAACCTAACCCGTACCCTACCCTAAACATAACCCTAACCCGTACCCTAACCCTACCCGTAGCCTAACCGTAACTCTAACACTAACCCCTAACCCTAACCCTAACCCTAACCCTTAACCTAACACGCACCCAAATGTTAAACCTAACCCATACTCTAATACTAACCCAAACCCGTACTCTAACACTAACTCTACCCTAACCCTAACCAGCACCCAAAACTTAACCTTAACCCTAACCCAAAGCATAACCCTTAACCGTAACCTAACCCTAAACCATACCCTAACCCTAACCCTAACCTTAACTGTAACCCTAACTCGTACCCTAACCCTAAAACTAACCCGTACCCTAACCCCAACCCTAACCTTAACGCGTACACTAACACTAACCCTAACCCTAACCCTGATCCTAAACCTAACCCTAACCGTACACTAACCTTAACCCAAAACCTAACACTAACCCTAACCCGTACTCTAACCTTAACCCTAACCTAACACTAACCATAACCCTAACCCTAACACTAACCCTAACCAGTACTCTAACCCTAAAAGTAAACCTAACACTAACCCTCACCCCCTACTATAATCCTAACCCTAAACCTAACCCTTAACCTAACCCTAACTCGTACCGTAACCCGAACATGTACCAAACCCAAACCTAACCCTAAACCTAACCCTAACCCTGACCCTAACCCTAACCCTAATCCCGTACGTTAACCCTAACCCTAATCCGCATCCTAAACCTAACCCTAAACCTAGACCTAACCCGTAGCCTAACCGTAACCCTAACCCTAACACTAACCCGTACCCTAACACTAACACTAACCCTAACCTTAACCCGTACACTAACCATAACCCTAACACATACCCTAACCCTAACCCATAATTAACCCTAACCCAGGGCCTAAATCTTACCCGCACAGTAAACCTAACCCTAACCCTAGACATAACCCGTACCCTAACCCTATCCCGTACCCTAATCCTAGTCCTAACCCGTATCCTAACCGTAACACTAACCCTAACCCTAACACCAACCCTAACACATACAATAAACCTAACCCTAACCCTTACCCGTACCCTAACCTTAACCCGCACCAAAACCTAACCCTAACCCGTACCCTTACCCTAACCAGTAACCTAAACCTAACCCTAACCCTAAACTTAACCTGTACACTAACCCTATCCCATACCCTAAACCTAACCTTAACCCGTACTCTAACCCTAACTCTAACCCTTACCTTATCCGTACACTAACCCTAACCCTAACCGTAACAGTAACCCTAACACGTACTCTAACACTAACCTTAACCCTAACCTAAACCTAACCCGTATTCTAACCCTAACCCGTATCCTAACACTAACCCTTAGACTAAACCTAAACCTACCCCGTACCCTAACCCTAAACGGAACCCTAACCTGTACCCAAACCCTAAGCCTAACACGTACCCTAACCCTAACCCTAACCCTAAACCGTACACTAAACCTAACCCTAACCCTACACCTAACACGTACACTAACCCTATCCCATACAGTAAACTTAACCCTAACCCATACCGTAAACCTAACACTAAAAATAACCCTAACCCTAACCCGTACACTAACCCTAACCTGAACCCTAACTCTAAACTTAACCCGTACCCTAAGCCTACCCGTAACCTAACCCTAACCCTAACCCTAAACCCTAACCCTAACCCTAACCCTAACCCTTTACCTAACCTATACCCAAACGGTAAACCTAACCCGTACCCTAACACTAACCCAAAACCGTACTCTAACACTAACCTTAACCCTAACCCTAAACCGCACCCTAAACTTAAACCTAACCCTATCCCAAACCATAATCCTAAACCGGAACCTAACCCTAACCCAAACCCTAACCATATCCCTAACCTTAACCATAACCCTAAACCGTACCCTAACCCTAAAACTAACCAGTACCCTAATCCCAACCCTAACCCAAACCCATAGCCTAACACTAACTCTAACCCTAACCTGTACCTTAAACCATACAATAAACCTAGCCCTAACCCGAACCCGAAACCTAACCCATACCCTATCCCTACCCCTAACCCGTACCCTATCCCTAACCCGTACCCAAACCTAAACCTAACCCCTAAACCTAACCCTAAACCGTACCCTAAATCTAACCCTAAACCTAACTCGTACTCTACCCGTAACCCTAACCCTGACCCTAACCCTAAACCTAACCCGTACGCTAACCCTAACCCGTACCCTAAACCTAACCCTAACCCTAACTAGTACCCTATCCCTAACCCTAACGGTGACCCTAACCCTAAACCTAACCCGTACCCTAACCCTAACACTAACCCTAACCCTAACCCTAAACCGTACACTAACTCTAACCCTAACCCGTACCCGACCCTAACACTAACATTAACCCTAACCCAATGCCTAACCCTAACCCACACCCTAAACCTAACCCTAACCCTAGACCTAACCCGTACCCTAACCCGATCCCGTACACTAACCCTAACGCTAACCCGTACCATAACCCTAACACTAACACTAACCCTAATCCTATCCCTATCCCGTACACTAACCCTAAACCTAAGCCTAACCCGTACCCTAAATCTAACCCGTAGCTTAACCCTAACACTAACCCTAACCCCTAACCCTACCATAACCCTAACCCTTGCCCTAACACGTACCCAAACGTTAAACCTAACCCGTACCCTAACACTAACACAAACCCGTACGCTAACCCGTACCCTAACCCTAACCCGTACCGTTACCCGTACCTTAAACCTAACCCTTACCCGTACCCAAACCTGTACACTAACCCTAACCCTAAACTGTACCCTAACACGTAGCATAACCCTAACCCTAACCCTAACCCTAACCCTAAACCTAAACCTAACCCAAAACCTACGCCTAACCCTAACCCGTACCCTAACCCTAACCCTAAATCCCTAGCACTAACCCTAACCCGTACCCTAAAGCTAACCCTAAACTTAACTCGTACCCTAACCCTAACCCTAACCCTGATCCTAACCCTAACCCGTACCCTAAGCCTAACGCGTCCCTAAACCTAAACCTAAGCCTAACACTAACCCTAATCCCCTACTATAACCCAAACCCTAAACCAAACCCTAAACCTAACCCTAAATCGTACCGTTAACTTTACCAGTACTCTAACTGTAAACCTAACCCTAAACTTAACCGTAACCCTGACCCTAACCCTAACTCTAACCCTAACCCATACACTAACCCTCACCCGAACCCTAATCCTAACCCTAACCCGTACCCTAACCCTACCCGTAGCCTAACCATAACTTTAACCCTAACACCTAACCCTAACCCTAACCCTAACCCTTACCATAACCTGTACCCAAACGGTAAACCTGACCCGTACCCTAACACTAAACCAAACCCGTACTCTAACCCTAACCCTAAACCTAACCCTAACCGTAACCCGCACCCTAAACTTAACCCTAAACCTAACCCAAACCATAACCCTTAACCGTAACCTAAACCTAACCCATACACTAAACCTAACCCTAACCTTAACCATAACCGTAACCCATACCCTAACCCTAAACCTAACCCTATAACTTACACTAACCCTAACCATAACCCGTACCCTAAAACTAACCCTAACCCTAACCCTGACCCTAAAACTAACCCTAACCCTTACACTAACCCTAACCCGTACCCTAAACCTAACCCTAACCCGTACCCTAACTCTAACCCCTAAACTAAATCTAGCCCTAACCCTAAACTTAACCCTAACCCGTACCCTAACCCGTACCCTAACCCGTACCCTAACCCTAAACCTAAACGTAACCCTAACCCTAACGCTAACCCGTACTCTAACCCTAAACCTAACCCTAAACCTAACACTAACCCGTACTGTACCCCTAACTCGTACCCTAACACTAACCCTTACCCTAACCCTAAAACTGACCCGTACCCTGAACACAACCCTAACCCTAACCCATACCCTACCACTAACCCTAACCCTAACCCTGACCCTAAACCTAACCTTATCACTTACACTAACCCTAACCCTAACCCGTGCCCTAAACCTAACCCTAACCCGTACCCTAACCCTAACCCGTAACCTAAAACTAACCTTAACCCAAACTTAACCCGTACGCTAACCCTATCAAGTACTCTAATCCTAACCCTAACCCGTATCCTAACCCTAAACCTAACCCTAAGCCTAACCCGTACATTAACGTTAACCCTAACCCTAACACTAACCCTACACCGTACTCTAACCCTAACGCTAAACCTCACCCTAACCCTAACCTGTACTGTAACCCTAACCCGTACCAATATCCTAACCCTAACCCGTACCTAACCCTAACCCCAACTCGTACCCTAACCCTAACCCTAACCCTAAACCTAACCCTAACCCGTACCCTAAACCTAACCCGTACCCTAACCATAACCCTAACACTAACCCGTACCCTAACCCTAACCCTAAACTGTACCTTAACGCTAACCCTAACCTTAACACTGATGTTAACCCTAACCCTAATTCGTACCCTAAGCCTAACCCATACCTTAAACCTAACACTAATCCAAACCCTAACCCTAACCCGTACCCTAAATCTAACCCTAACCCTTGACCTAACGCGTACCCAACCCTATCCCATTACCTAACCCTCACCCTAACCCGTACCCAAACCCTAACAGTAACCCTAAACCATTCCCTAGCACTAACCCTAACACTAACCCAACCCTAACCCTAACACGCACCCTAAACCTAAAGCTAACCCAAACCCTAACCATAAACCTTACCCGTACCCTAACCCTAACCCATACCCTAACCCTAACCCTAACCTTAACCGTAACCCTAACCCGTACCCAAACCCTAAAATTAACCCGTAACCTAACCCCAACCCTAACCCTAACCCGTACCATAACCCTATCACTAACCCTAACCCTAACCCTAACCTGCACCTAAACCTAACCCTAACCCGGACCTAAACCTAACCGTAACCCTAAACTTAACCCGTACGCTAACCCTATCCCGTACCCGAAACCGAACCCTAACCCGTAGCCTAACCCTAACCCTAACACTATCCGTACACTAACCCTAACACTAACCCTAACACTAACACTAACCCTAACCCCTACTCTAACCCTAACCCTAACCCTAAACGTAACCCTAACCCGTACTCTAACCCTAAACCTAACCTAACACTAACCCTAACCCTAACACTAACCCTAACCCGTACTCTAACCCTAAACCTAACCTTAACTCTAAAGCTAACCCATACTATAACCCTAACCCTAACCCTAACCCTAACCGGTACAGTAACCCTAACCCGTACCCTAAACCTAACCCTAACCCATAACCTAACCCTAAACCGTACCCTAACCCTAACCCTAAACCTAAACCGTACCATAACCCTAAACGTAACGCTAACCTGTACCCAAACCCTAACCCTAACACGTACCCTAACCTAATCCTAAACCTAACCCGCACACTAAACCTAACCCTAACCCTAGACCTAACATGTACACTACCCCGATACCGTACCATAAACTTAACCCTCACCGGTACCATAACCCTAACACTAACCCTAACCCTAACCCTAATCCTAACCCTAACCCTAACCCGTACACTAACCCTAACCCGAACCCTAACCCTAACCCTAACCCGTACCCTAACCCTACACATATCCTACCACTAACACTAACCCTAACCCCTAACCCAAACCCTAACCCTAACCATTACCCTAACCCGTACCCAAACGGTAAACCTAACCCATACCCTAACACTAACACAAACCCGAGCTCTAAACCTAACCCTAACCCTAACCCTAACCCGTACAGTAACCCTAATGCGTACCCTAACCCTAACCCTAACCCTAAACCTAACCCTAATCTTGAACCTAAACCTAACCCTAACCCGTACCCTAACCCTAAACCGTACCCTAACCCTAACCCTAAACCTAACCCGTACCCTAACCCTAAATGTAACCCTAACCCGTACCCAAAATCTAACCCTACACGTACCCTAAACCTAACCCTAACCCTAACCCTAACCTTAACTCGTACACTAACCCTAACCCGAACCCTAACCCTAACGTAACACGCACCCTGACAACCCTAACCCTAACCCGAACCCTAACCCTAACACTATCCCTAACCCGTACTCTAAACCTAAACCTAACCCTAAATCTAACCCTAACCTGTACTACAACCATAAACCTAACCCTAACCCTAAACCTAAAACTAACCCGTACTCTAACCCTATCCCGTAGCCTAACACTAAGTCTAACCCTAACCCCTAACCCTAAACATAACCCTAACACTAACCCTTACCCTAACACGAACCCAAACATTAAACCTAACCTGTACCTTAACACTAACCCAAACCCGTACTCTAACCCTAACCTTAAACCTAACCCCAACCCTAACACTAATCCTAACCTGTACTCTAACCCTATCCCTAAACCTAAACGTAACCCTAACCCGTTCTCTAACCCTAAACCTAACCCTAACACTAATCCTAACCCCCTACTATAACCCTAACCCTAAACCTAACGCTAACCCTAAACCTAACTCGTACCGTAACCCGAACTCCTACCCTAAACCTAACCCTAAACCTAACCCTGACCCTAGCCCTAAACCTAATCCCGTTCACTAACCCTAACCCTAACCCGCATGGTAAACCTAACCCTAAACCTAGACCTAAACCGTACCCTAACCCTAACTCGTATCCTAACACTAACCCTAACCCTATCCCGTACCATAAACCTAACACTAACCCTAACCCGTACCCTAACCCTAACCCGTACCCTATCCTTAACCCGATGCCTAACCGTAACCCACTCCCTAACCAAACCCTAACCCTAGACCTAAACCGTACACTAAACCTATCCCGTAACCTAACCCTAACGCTAACCTGTACCCTAACCCTAACACTAACACTAACCCTAATCCTAACCCTAACACGTACACTAACCCTAACCGGATGCCTAACCCTAACTAAAACCCTAAAACTACCCTATCCCTAGACCTAACCTGTACCCTAAACCTATCCCGTACCCTAACCCTAACGCTAACTGTACCCTAACCCTAACACTAACACCAACCCTAATCCTAACGCTATTCCCGTACACTAACCCTAACCCTAACCCTAACCCGTACCCTAACCCTAACCCGAACCGTTACACGTACCTTAACCCTAACCCTAACCCGTACCCTAACCTGTAACCTAACCCTAACACTAACCTGTACGCTAACACGTACCATAACCCTAACCCTAATCCTAACACTAACCCTAATCCTAACCCATAAACTACCCCTCACCCTAACCCATACCCTAAACCTAACACTTACCGTAACCCCTAACCCTAACCCTTAACCGTACACTAAACCTAAACCTAACCCTAACCTGTACCCTAACCCTAACCCTAACCCTGACCCTAACCCTAAACCTAACCCGTATCCTAACCCTAATCCATACCCTAACCCGTACCCTAACCCTAACCCTAAACCTAACCCTAACCCGTACAGTAACCCTAACCCGCACCCTAACCCTAACCCTAAAACTAAACCTAACCCTAACCCTGACCCTAAACCGAACCCTAACCCGTACCCTAAGCCTAAACCGTACCATAACCCTAACCCTAACCCTAAAACTAACCCGTACCCTAACCCTAAATGTAAACTAACCCGTACCCTAACCCGACCTGTAGCCTAACCCTAAATCTAACCCTAACCCCTAACCCTAACCTTAAACCTAAACCTTACCCTACCCCGTACCCAAACGGTAAACCTAACCCGTACCCTAACACTAACCCAAACCCGTACTCTAACCCTAACCTTATCCCAAACCCGCACCTAAACTTAACACTAACCCTAACCCAAACCATAACCCTTAACCGTAACCTAACACTAACCCATAGCCTAACCCTAACCCTAACCTTAACCGTAACCTAACCCGTACCCTAACCCTAACACTAACCCGTACCCTAACACTAAACCTTACCCTAACCCTAAACCTAACACTTACCCTAACCCGTACCCAAACCCTAACCCTAACACGTACCCTAACCCTAACCCTTACCCTAACCCGCACACTAAACCTAAACCTAACCCTAGACCTAACACGTACACTAAACCTATCCCGTACCATAAACTTAACGCTAAACCGTACCATAAACCAAACACTAACCCTAACCCTAACCCTAACCCTAACGGGTACACTAACACTAACCCGAATCCTAACCCTAACCCTAACCCTAAACGTACCCTAACCCTAACCATAACCCGCATACTATACCAAACCCAAACACTAGACCTAACCGGTACCCTAACCCTAACCCGTACCCTAACACTAACCCCAACCCTGACCCTAACCCTAACCCATACCATAACCCTAACGCTAACCCTAATCCGTACCCTAAACCTAACCCATACCCTAACCCCAACCCTAACCCTAACCCATACCCTAACACTAACCCTAACCCTTAACCTGACCCTAAACCTAACCCTAACCCGTACACTAACCCTAACCCTAACTCTAACCCGCAACCAAAATTAACCCTAACCAGTACCCTACCCTAACCTGTAACCTAAACCTAACCCAAACCCTAAACTTAACCAGTACGCTAACCCTATCCCGTACCCTAAACCTAACACTAACACGTAACCTAACCCTAAACCTAACCCTAAGCCTAACCCGTACATTAACCCTAAACCTAACCCTAACACTAACCCTACCCCGTACTCTAACCCTAACCCTAACCCTAACCCTATCCCGTACCCTAACCCTAACCCTTTCCCTAACCCTAACACTAACCCTAACCCGTACTCTATCCCTAACCCTATCCCTAAACCTAACCCTAACCCTAACCCGTACTGTAACCCTAACCCGTACCGTAACCCTAACCCTAACCCGTACCCTAACACTAACCCCAACCCTAACCCAAACCCATACCACAACCCTAACGCTAACCCTAACCCGTACCCTAACCCTAACCCGTATCATAACCCTATCCCTAACCTTAACCCTGAGCCTAAACCTAAACCTAACCCGTACCCTAACCGTAACCCGCACCTAAA
The DNA here is from genome assembly GCA_032313775.1 of Urocyon cinereoargenteus. NCBI lineage: Eukaryota > Metazoa > Chordata > Mammalia > Carnivora > Canidae > Urocyon > Urocyon cinereoargenteus. The sequence goes on along the minus strand of JAVLSZ010000007.1, from coordinate 1,004,903 downwards.
CCCACCCTAACCCGTACCCTAACCCTAATCCTAACCTGTAGCCTAACCCTATCCCTAACCCTAACCCTATCCGTACACTAACCCTAACACTAACCCTAACACAAACCCTAACCGTACTCTAACCCTAACCCTAACCCTAAACCTACCCCGAGCCTAACCCTAACCCTAACCCATACCTTAAACCTAACCCGTACACTAACACGAACACTAACCCTAATCCGTACCCCAAACCTAAACCTAAACATAAATTGTACCCTAACCCTAACCCTAACCCTGACCCTAATCCTAATCCTAACCCGTACCCTAAGCCTAACCCGTACTCTAATCCTAACCCTAAACCTAACCCTAACCCTAACCCGTACACTAAACCTAACCCTAACCCTTGACCTAACCCGTACCCAACCCTATCCCGAACCCTTACCCTATAACTAACCCATACCCTAGCTAGAACCCTAACCCTAACCCGCATCCTAAACCTAACCCTAAATCTAACCCTAACCATAACATTTAACCATACCATAACCCTAACCCATACCCTAACCCTAACCTTAACCGTAATCCTGACCTGTACCCTAACCCTAAAATTAACCCGTACCCTAACCCCAACCCTAACCCTAACCCGTAATATAACCCTATCCAAAACGCTAACCCTGACCCTAAACCTAACCATAACCCGTACCCTAATCCTAACCCTACCCGTAACCCTAACACTAATCCTCACCTAAACCTAACCCTAACCCGTACCCTAACACTAACCCGTAACCTAAACCTAACCTAACACTAAACTTAACCCATACGCTAACCCTATCCTGTACCCTAAACCTAACCCTAACCCGTAACCTAACCCTAACCCTAACCCTAACCATAACCCTAACCCTATCCGTTCACTAACCCTAACACAAACTTAAACCTAACCCTAACCCTAACCCGTACCCTAACCCGTACCCTAACCCTAACCCGAACCCTAGCCCTACCCGTAGCCTAACCCTAACCCTAACACTAACCCTACCCCGTACTCTAACCCTAACCCTAAATCTAACCCTTACCCGTACACTAACCCTAACCTTACCCTAACCCTAACACTAAACCTAACCCGTACTCTAACCCTAACCCTTACCCTAAACGTACTCTAACCCTAACCCTAACCCTCACCCTAACCCTAACCCGAACTGTAACCCTAACCCATACCATAACCCTAACCCTAAACTGTACCTTAACCCTAACCCTAATTCATACCCTAACCGTAAACCTAACCATGACCCTAACCCTAACCCTAACCCGTAACCTAACCGTAACCCATACACTAACCCTAAACCTAATCCTAACCTGTACCCTAAACCTAACCCTAACCCGTACCCTAACCCTAATCCTAACCCGTACCCTAAGCCTAACCCATACCCTAACCCTAACCCTGCTCCTAACCCTAACCCTAACCCGTACCTAAACCTAACCCTAAACCTTGACCTAACCCGTACCCAACACTATCCTGTAACCTAAACCTAACCCTAACCTGTACCCAAACCCTAACAGTAACCCTAACCCATACCGTAGCGCTAACCCTAACCCTAACCCTCACCCTAACTCGCACCCTAAAACTAAACCTAACCCTAACACTAACCATAACCATTACCCTAACCCTAACCCTAACACATACCCTAACCCTAACCCTAAACTTAACCGTAACCGTGACCCGTAACCTAAACCTAAAATTAAACCATACCCTAACCCCAAACCTATCGCTAACCCGTACCCTAACCCTAAAACTAACCCTAACCTTAACCCACACCTAAACCTAAACCTAACCCGTAACTTAAGCCTAACCCTAACCCTAAACTTAACCCCTACGCTAACCCTATCCCGTACCCTAAACGTAACCCTAACCCGTAACCTAACCCTAAACCTAACCCTAAGCCTAAACCATACATTAAACCTAACTCTAACACTAACACTAACCCTACACCGTACGCTAAAACTAACCTTAACTCTAACCCTAACCCGTACCCTAAACCTAACCCTAACCCTAACCCTAACACTAACCCTACCTCGTACTCTAAGCCTTACCCAAACCCTAACCCTACGCGTAACATAACCCTAACCCGAACCCTAACCCTTACCCTAACCCTAACCCTAACCCTAACCGTATTCTAACCCTAACCCTAACCCTCACCCTAACCCTAACCCGTACTGTAACCCTAACCCGTACCATAACCCTAACCCTAACCCTAAACTTAACCGTAACCCTGACCCGTACCCTAACCCTAAAACTAACCCGTAAACTAATTCAAACCCTAACCCTAACCTGTACACTATCCCTATCCCTAACGCTAACCCTGAACCTAAACCTAACCCTAACCCGTACCCTAACCCTAACACTCACCTAAACTTAACCCTAACCCGTAACCTAACCCTAACACATAACCTAAACCTAACCCTAACCCTAAACTTAACCCGTACGCTAACCCTATCACGTACCCTAAACCTAACCCGAACCCGTACCCTATCCCTAACCCTAAACCTGACCCTATCCGTACTCTAACCCTAAACCTAACCGTAAACCTAACACTAACCCTAACCCATACTCTAACCCTAACCCTAACCCTAAACGTAACCCTAACCCGTACTCTAACCCTAACCCGTACCCTAACACTAACCCTAACCCTAACACTATCCCTAACCCGTACTCTATCCCTAAAACTAAACCTAATGCTAACCCTAACCCGTACTATAAACCTAAACCTAAACCTAACCCTAAACCTAACACTAACCCATACTCTAACCCTATCCCTTAGCCTAACACTAACTCTATCCCTAACCCCTAACCCTAACCCTAACCTTAACCCTTACCCTAACCCGTACTCAAACGGTAAAAGTAAGCCGTACACTAACACTAACCCAAACCCGTATTCTAAACCTAACGCTAACCCTAAACCTAACCCTAACCCGTACCCCAACACTAACTCTGACCCTAGCCCTAAACCTAACCCGTACCCTAACCCTAAACGTAACACTAACCCGTACCCAAAATCTAACCCTTACACATACCCTAAACCTAACACTAACCCTAACAATTACCCTAACCCGTACCTAAACAGTAAACCTAAACCGTGCCCTAACACTAACCCAAACCCGTACTCTAACCCTAAACCTAACCCTAACACTAACCCTAACCCGTACTCTAACACTAAACCTAACCCTAACCATAACCCGTACCCTAACACTAACCCTAACACTAACACTAACCCTAACACGTACTCTAACCCTAACGCTAACCCTAACACTAAACCTACCCCGTACTCTAAGCCTAACCCGTACCCGTACCCGTACCAGTACCCTAACCCTAACACTAACCCTAACCCTAACACTAAACCGAACCCGTACTCTAACCCTAACCCTTACCCTAACTGTACTCTAAACCTAACCCTAAACATCACCCTAACCCTAACCCGTACTGTAACCCTAACCAATACCATAACCCTAACCCTAACCCGTACCCTAACCCTAACACAAATTCATACCCTAACCCTAACCCTAACCCTGAACCTAACCCTAACCCTAACCCGTACCCTAAACAACCCATACACTAACCCTAAACCTGAACCTAAACCGTACCCTAACCCTAACCCAAACCCTGATGCTGACGCTAACCCTAACGCGTACTCTAAGCCTAACCCATACCCTAAACCTAAACCTAATCCTAACCCTAACCCTAACCCGTAGCTAAACCTAACCCTAACCTTTGACCTAACCCGTACCCAACCCTATCCCGTAACCTAACCCTAAACCTAACCCGTACCCAAACCCTAACAGTAACTCTAACCCATACCGTAGCGCTAACAAAACCTAACCCGCACCCTAAACCTAAACCTAACCACAACACTAACCATAACCATTACCCCTACCCTAACCATAACCCAAAACTTAAACGTAACCCTGACCCGTGCCCTAAACCTAAAATTAACGCATACCCTAACCCCAACTCTATCCCTAACCCATAACCTTACCCTAACCCTAAACCTAACGCAAACCCTATCCCGTACACTAAATGTAACCATAACCCATAACCTAACCCTAAACCTAACCCTAAGCCTAATCCGTACATTAACCCGAACCCTAACACTAACACTAACCCTACCCCGTACTCTAACACTAACCCTAACTCTAACCCTAACCCGTACCCTAAACCTAACCCTAACTCTAAACCTAACACTAACCCTACCCCGTACTCTAACTCTAACCAAAACCCTAACCCTAACCCGTACCCTAACCCTAACCCTAACCCTTTCCCTAACACTAACCCTAACCCGTACTCTAAGCCTAAACCTAACCCTAACCCTAACCCTAACCCTAACCCTAACCCTAACCCTAACCGTACTCTAAACCTAACCCTAACCCTCACCGTAACCTAACACGTACTGTAACCCTAATCCATACCTAACCCTAACCCTAACCCTAAACCTAACCATAACCCTGACCCATACCCTAACCCTAAAACTAACCCGTACCCTAACCCCAACCCTATCCCTAACCCGTACCCTAACCCTCTCCCTAACGCTAACCCTGACCCTAAACCTAACCTTAAACCGTACCCTAACCCTAACCTTAACCCTCACCTAAACCTAACCCTAACCCGTACCCTAACCCTAACCCATAACCTAAACCTAACCCTAAACCTAAAATTAACCCGGACGCTAACCCTATCCCGTAACCTAATCCTAACCCTAAACCCTACCCTAAACCTAACCATAACTCTATCTGTACTCTAACCCTAACCCTAACCCTAAACTTAACACTAACCCTAACCCGTACTCTAACCCTAACCCTAACCCTAAACGTAACCCTAACCCGTACTCTAACCCTAACCCGTACCCTAACACTAACCCTAAACCTAACACTATCGCTAACCCGTACTCTAACCCTAAACCTAAACCTAACTCTAACCCTAACCTGTACTATAACCCTAAACCTAACCCTAACCCTAAACCTAACCCTAAACCGTACTCTAACCCTATACCATAGCCTAACACTAACTCTAACCCTAACCCCTAACCCTAACCCTAAACCTAACCCTTACCCTAACCCGTACCCAAACGGTAAACCTAACCCGTACCCTAACAAGAAGCCAAACCCGTACTCTAACCCTAAGCCTAACACTAACCATAACCCTAAACCACACCCTAAACTTAACCCTAACCGTAAACCTAACCATAACACTTAACCGTACCCTAACCCTAACCCTAGCTCGTATCCTAACCCTAACACTGACCCTAAACCTAACCGGTAACCTAACCCTAACCCGTACCCTAACCCTAACCCTAACCCTAACCCTAACCGTATTCTAACCCTAAACCTAGCCCTACCCCATACTCTAACCCTAACTGTAAATCTAACCCTAACCCGTACACTAACCCTAAACCTAACCCTAACACTAACCCTACCCGGTACTCTAACATTAACCCTAACCCTAACACTAGCCCATAACCTAAACCTAACCCTAACCCTAACCCTAACTCGTACCCTAACCCTAACCCTAACCCTGACCCTAACCCAAACCCTAACCCTAAACCTAACCCATACCCTAACCCTAAACCTAACCCATTCCCTAAACCTAACCCTATCCCGTACCCTAACACTAATCCGTAACCTAAACCTAACACTAACCTTAAATTTAACCCGTACACTAACTTTATCCCGTACCCTAAACCTAACCCTAACCCATACCCTAACCCGTACCCTAACCCTAACCCTATCCTTACACCTACCCTAACGCTAACCCTAACAATAACCCTAACCCGTACTCTAACCCTAACCCTAACCCTAAACCTAACCCTAACCCATACTCTAACCCTAACCTGTACCCTAACACTAACACTTACCCTAACCCTAAACCTAACACGTACCCTAACCCTAAACATAAACCTAACCAGTACCCAAACCCTAACCCTAACACGTACCCTAACCCTAACACTAACCCTAACCCGCGCAATAAACCTAACCCTAACTCTAGACCTAACACGTACACTAAACCTATCCCGTACCGGATCCTTAAGCCTAACCCGTACCGTAACCCTAAAAATAAGCCTAACCCTAAACCTAAACCTAACCCTAACCCGTACACTAACCCTAACCCGAACCCTAACTCGTACCCTAACCCTACCCGTAGCCCAACCCTAACTCTAACGCTAACCCCTAACCCTAAACCTAACCCTAACCCTTACCCTAAGCCGTACCCAAACGGTAAACCTAACCCGTACCCTAACTCTAACCCAAACCCGTACTCTAACCCTAACCCTAACCCTAACCCGCACACTAAACCTAACCCTAAAACTAGGCCTAACACCTACACTAACCCTATCCCATACCGGAACCTTAAACCAAACCGTACCATAACCCTAACAATAAGCCTAACACTAAACCTAACCCTAACCCTATCCCGAACCCTAAACCTTATATGTACCCTAACCCTAAACCTAACCCTAATCCGTACCCTAAACCTAACACTAACCCGTACCCTAACCCTAAACCTACCCTAAACCTGACCCTAACCCTAACTCTAACACGTACCCTAAGCCTAACCCATAACCTAACCCTAACCCTAACACTAACACTAAACCTACCCCGTACTCTAACCCTAACCCTAACCCTATCCCATACCCGTACACTAAACCTAACCCTAACCCTAACCCTAACACTAACCCTAACCCGTACTCTAACCCTAACCCTATCCCTAACCATAACCTAACCCTAACCCTAACCCTCACCCTAACTCGAACCCGTACTGTAACCCTAACCCATACCATAACCCTAAACCTAATGCGTACTCTTACCCTAACCCTAATTCGTACCCTAACCCTAAGCCTAACCCTGACCCTAACCCTAACCCTAACCCGTACCCTAAACCTAACCTGTACCCTAACCAAACCATAACCTAAACCACACCCTAAACTTAACCCTAACCCTACCCAAACCATAACCCTTAACCGTAACTTAACCCTAACCCATAACCTAACCCTAACCTTAACCATAATCCCTACCTGTACCCTAAACCTAAAACTAACCCGTACCCTAACCGCAACCCTAACCCATACCCTAACACTAACCCTAACCCTAAACCAGACCCTAAACCTAACCATAACACTTACACTAACCCTAACCCTAACCCACACCCTAAACCTAACCCCAACCTGAACCCTAACCCTAACCAGTAACCAAAACCTAAACCTAACCCTATACTTAACCCGTACGCAAACCCTATCCTGTACCCTAAACCTAAATATAACCCGTATCCTAACCCTAAACATACCCTAAGCCTAACCCGTACATTAAACCTAACCCTAACCCTAACACTAACCCTACCCCGTACTCTAACACTAACCCTAACCCTAACCCGTACCCTAAACCTAAACCTAACCCTAAACCTAACCCTAACCGTACTCTAACCCTAAACCTAACCCTCACCCTAACCCTAACCCGTACTCTAACCCTAACCCGTACCATAACCCTAACCCAAACCCGTACACTAACCCTAACCCTATTTCCTACCCTAACCCTATCCCTAACCCTGACCCTAAACCTAACCCTAACCCGTACCCTAATCCTAACCCATATGCTAACCCTCACCTAAACCTGACCCTAACCCGTACCCTAACCCTAACGTGCACCTAAACCTAACCCTAACCCGTACCCTAACCCTAACCCATCACCTCAACCTAACCCTAACCCTAAACTTAACTCGTACACTAACCCTATCCCGTACCCTAAACCTAACCCTAACCCGTACCCTAACCCTAACCCTAACACTATCCGTACACTAACCCTAACCCTAACACTAACACTAACCCTCACCGGTACTCTAACCCTAACCCTAAACCTAAACCTAACCCTAAACCGTACTCTAACCCTATCCCGTACCCTAACACTAACATTTACCCTAACCCTAAACCTAACCCGTACCCTAACCCTAAACATAACCCTAAACCGTCCCCAAACCCAAACCCTAACACGTACCCTAACACTAACCCTAACCCTTACCCTAACCCGTACCCATACGGTAAACCTAACTTGTACCCTAACACTAACCCAAACCCGTACTCTAACCCTAACCCTAACCCTAACACTAACCCTACCTCGTACTCTAACACTAACCCTAACCCTAACCGTAACCCGTACCGTAACCCTAAAACTAACTCTAATCCTAACCCTAACACTAACCTTACCCCGTACTCTAACCCTAACCCTTACCCGTACCCTACACTAACCCTAACCCTAACCCTAAAACTAACCCTAACCTGTACTCTAACCCTAACCCTAACCCTATCCCTAACCCCTACCCGTACCCTAACCCTAACCCTAAACCTAACCCTAACACTAACCCTATCCCGTACTCTAACCCTAACCCTAACCTTAACCCTAACCGTACGCTAACCCGTACCCTAAACCTCACCCTAACCCTAACACGTACCCTAACAATAACCCTAACCCTGTCCCTAACCCTAACACTAACCCGTACCCTAAACCTAACCCATACCCTCAACCTAACCCTAAACCTAACCCTAACCCTATCCCGTACCCTAAACCTAAACCTAACACTTGTCCTAACCCGTACCCAACCCTACCCCGTACACTAACCCTAACCATAACCCGTACCCAAACCCTAAGAGTAACCCTAACCCATACCCTAGTGCTAACCCTAACCCTAAGCCTAACCCGCACCCTAATCCTAAACCTAACCGTAACCCTAACCATAACCCTTACCCGTACCCTAACCCTAAACCATAACCTAACACTGACCCTAACATTAACCGTAACCCTAACCCGTACCGTAACCCTAAAAATAACCTGTACCGTAACCACAACCCTAACCCTAATCCTAACCCTGACCCTAAACGTAACCCTAAACTGTATCCAAACCCTAACCATAACACGTACCCTAACCCTAACACTATACCTTGCCCTAAACCATACCCAAATGGTAAACCTAAACCATACCCTAACACTATCCCAAACCAGTACTCTAACCCTAACCATAACCATAACCATAACCCGCTCCCTAAACTTAACAGTAACCCTAACCCTAACCATAACCCTTAACCGTAACCTAACCCTAACCCATACCCTAAACCTAACCCTAACCTTAACCGTAACCCTAACCCATAGCTTAACCCCAAAACTAACCCGTACCCTAACCCCAACCCGAACCCTAACCCGTATCCTAACACTAAACTTAACCCTAACCCTGACCCTAAACCTAACCCTAACCATTACACTAATCCTAACCCTAACCCTAACTCACACCCAAAACCTAACCCGAACCCGAACCCTAACCCTAACCCGTGACCTAAACCTAACCATAACCCAAAACTTAACCCGTACGCTAACCCTATCCCATACCCGAAACCTAACCCTAAACCGTATCCTAACCCTAAACCTAACCCTAAGCCTAAAGCGTACATTAACCCCAACCTAACCCTAACATTAACCCTACCCCGTACTCTAACCCTAACCCTAACCCTAACACTAATCCTACCACGTACTCTGACCCTAACCCTAACCCTAAACCTAACTGTACTCTAACCCTAACCCTAACCCTCCCCCTTACCCAACCCATACTGTAACCCTAACCCGTCCTATAACCCTAACCCTAACCTGTACCCTAACCCTAACCCTAACCATAACCATAACCCTAACCCTAACTGGAACCCTAAACCTAACCCATACTTTAAACCTAACCCTAACCCTAAACTGTAACCTAAACCTAACCCTAAACCTAACTCGTACCCTAAACCTACCCTAACCCTGACCATAACCCTAACCCTAACCCATACCCTAAGCCTAACCCATACCCTAACACTAAACCTGAACCTAACCCTAACCCTAAACCCTAAACATAACCCTAACCCTCTACCTAACCCGTACCCAAACCTATCCCGTACCCTAATTCTAAACCTAACCCGTAGGCAAACCCTAAAGGTAACACTAACCCATACTCTAGCGATAACCCTAACCCTAACCCAGCCCTAAACCAAACCCTAACCCTGACCCTAACACTAACCCTATCCCGTACCCTAACCCTAAACCATACACGAAACCTAACCCTAAACCTAACCCATACCCTAACGCTAAACGTAACCTTAGCCCGTACCCAAACCCTAACCCGAACCTTAACCCTAACCCTAACCCATACCCTAACCCTACCCGTATCCTAATCCTAACTCTAACCCTAACCCCTAACCCTAAGCCTAACCCTAACCCTTACCCGAACCCATACCCAAACGGTAAACCTTACCCGCACCCTAACACTAACCTAAACTCGTAAACTAACCCTAACCATAACCCTAACCCTAACCCTAACCCGCACCCTAAACTTAACCTTAATCCTAACCCAAACCATAACCCTTAACCGTAACCTAACCCTAACCCATAACCTAACCCTAACCCTAACCTTAACCATAACCCTAATCCGTACCCAAACCCTAAAACTAACCCATACCCTAAACCATACCCTAACGCTAACCCGTACCCTAACACTAAACCTAACCCTAACCCTGACGCTAAACCTAACCCTAACCCTTACACTAACCCCAACCTTAACCCAACCCGCACCCTAAAACTAACCCTAACCCGTACCCTAACCCTAAACCGTAACCTAAACCGAACCCTAATCCTATACTTAACCCGGTCGCTAACCCTATCCCATACCCTAAACCTAACCCTAACCCGTAATCTAACCCTATCTTAACCCTAAGCCTAACCCGTACATTAACCCTTACCCTAACCCTAACACTAACCCTACACCGTACTCTAAACCTAACCCTAACCCTAACCCGTACCCTTAACCTATCCCTAACCCTAACTCATACCCTAACCCTAACCCTAAACCTGACCCTAACCCTAACCCGTACCCTAAAACTAACCCATACCCTAACCCTAACCATAAACCTAACCCTAACCCTAACCTGTACCCTAAACCTAACCCTAACCCTTGACCTAACCCGTACCCAAACTTATCCCGTACCCTAACCCTAACCCTAACCCGTACCCAAACCCTAACAGTAACCCTAACCCATACCCTAGAGCTAACCCTAACCCTAACCCTAAGACTAACCCGCATCCTAAACCGAAACCTAACCCTAACCCTAACCATGAACCTTACCCGTACCCTAACCCTAACCCATAACCTAACAAAACCCTAACCTTAACCGTAACCCTAACCCGTAACCTAACCCTAAAACTAACCCGTACCCTAACCCCAACCCTAACCCTAAACGGTACCATAACCCTATCCCTAACCCTAACACTGACCCTAAACCTAACCCTAACCCGTACCCTAACCATAACCCGCACCTAAACCTAACCCTACCCCTTACCCTAACTCTAACCCATAACCTAAACCAAACCCTAACCATAAACTTACCCCGTACACTAACCCTATCCCGTACCCTAACCCTAACCCTAACCCTATCCGTACACTAACCCTAAACGTAAACCTAACACAAATTCTAACCCGTATTTTAACCCTAACCCTAACCCTAAACCTAACTTAACCCGTACTCTAACCCTATCCTGTACCTTAACACTAACCCTTACCCTAACCCTAAACCTAACCCGTACATTAACCCTAAACATAAATCTAACCCATCCCCAAACCCTAACCCTAACATGTACCCTGACCCTAACCCTAACCCTAACACTTTCCCTAACCCGTACCCAAATTGTAAAACTAACCCGTACCCTAAGACTAACCCAAACCCGTACTCTAACCCTAACCCTTACCCTAACACTAACCCTACCCCGTACTCTAACACAAACCCTAAACCTAACCCGTACCCTAACCCTAACCCTAACCCTAACCCTAACACTAAAACTAACCCTAACCCGTACTCTAACCCTAACATTAACCCTAACCATAACCGTATTCTAACCCTAACCCTAACCCTCACACTAACAGTAACCCGTACTGTAACACTAACCCGTACCATAACCCTAACCCTCACACTAACAGTAACCCGTACTGTAACACTAACCCGTACCATAACCCTAACCCTCACACTAACACTAACCCGTACTGTAACACTAACCCGTACCACAACCCTAACCCTAACCCGTACCCTAACCCTAACCCTAATTTGTACCCTAACCCTAACCCTGACCCTAAACCGAACCCTAACCCGTACCCTAATCCTAACCCTAACCCTAACCCTCACCTAAACCTGACCCTAACCCGTACCCTAACCCTAACGCGCACCTAAACCTAACCCTAAACCGTACCCTAACCCTAACCCATAACCTAAACCTAACACTAACCCTAAACTTAACCCGTACACTAAACCTATCCCGTACCCTAAACCTAACCCTAACCCGTTCCCTAACCCTAACCCTAACCCTAACACTATCCGTACTAAACCTAAACCTAACACAAACACTAACCCTAACCGGTACTCTAACCCTAAACCTAAACCTAAACCTAACCCTAACCCGTACTCTAACCCTAAACCGGACCCTAACAATAACCCTAAACCTAACACTATCCCTAACCCGTACCCTAACCCTAAAAGTAACCCTAACCCATCCCCAAACACTAACCCTAACACGTACCCTAACACTAACCATAACCCTTACCCTAACCCATACCCAAACGGTAAACCTATCTTGTACCCTAACACTAACCCAAACCCGTACTCTAACCCTAACCCTAACCCTAACTCTAACCCTACCCGTACTCTAACACTAACCGTAACCCTAACCCTAACCCGTACCCTAACCCTAAACCTAACCCTAAACCTACCCTAACACTAACCCTACCCCGTTCTCTAACCCTAACCCTAACCTGTACCCTAACCCTAAACCTAACCCTAACCCTAACCCTAAAACTAACCCTAACCTGTACTCTAACCCTAACCCTAACCCTAACCCTAACCGTATTCTAACCCTAACCCTAAACTTCACACTAACCCTAACCCGTCCTGTAAACCTACCCCGTACCATAAACCTAACCCTAACCAGTACACTCACCCTAACCCTATTTCGTACCCTAAACCTAACCCTAACCCTGACCCTAACCCTAACCCTAACCCGTACCCTAAACCTAACCCGTACCCTAACCCTAACCCTAACCGTACCCTAACACTAACCCTAACCCTAAACCTGACCCTAACCCTAAACCTAACCCGTACCCTAAGCCTAACCGATACCCTAATCCTAACCCTAACCATAACCCTAACACTAACCCTACCCTGTACTATGAACCTAACCATAACCGTAACACTAACCCCTACCCGTACCCTAACCCTAACACTAACACTAACCCTATCCCATACTCTAACCCTAACCCTAAACCTTACCCTAACCGTACACTAACTCGTACCCTAAACCTCACCCTAACCCTAACTCGTACCCTAACACTAACCCTAAACCTGACCCTAACCCTAACCCGTACCCGTACCCTAACTCTAAACCTAACCCTAACACTAACCCTACCCCGTACTCTAAACCTAACACAAACCCTAACCCTGACCCGTACCCTAACCCTAACCCTAACCCTAACACTAACACTAACCCTAACCCGTTCTCTAACCCTAACCCTAACCCTAACCCTAACCCTAACCCTAACCGTACTCTAACCCTAAAACTAACCCTCACCATAACCCTAACCGTACTGTAACCCTAACCCGTACAATAACCCTAACCCTAACCCGTACCCTAAACCTAACCCATAACCTAAATCTAAGCATAACCCTAAACTTAACCCGTATGCTAACCCTATCCCGTACCCTCAACCTAACCCTAACCCATACCCTAACCCTAACCCTAACCCTAACCCTATCCATACTCTAACCCTAACCCTAACCCTAACCCTAACACTAACCCTAACCCGTACTCTAACACTAACCCTAAACCTAAACGTAACCATAAACCTTATGCTCACCCTAACCCATAACCTAACACTAACCCTAAACCTAACACTATCCCTAACCCGTACTCTAACCCTAAACCTAAACCTAACTCTAACCCTAACCCGTACTATAACCCTAAACCTAACCCTAACCCTAAACCTAACCTTAACTCATACTCTAACCCTATCCCGTAGCCTAACACTAACTCTAACCCTAACCCCTAATCCTAACCCTAACCCTATTCTTTACCTTATCCCGTACCCAAACGGTACACATAACCCGTACCATAACACTAACCCAACCCCTACTCTAACCCTAAACATAACCCTAACCCTATCCCTAAACCGCACCCTAAACTTAACCCTAACCCTAAACCTAAACTTAACCGTTAACCGTACTCTAACCCTAAACCACACCCTAACCCTAACCCTAACTTTAACCGTAACCTTAAACCGTAACCTAACCCTAAAACTAACCCGTACCCTAACCCCAACCCTAACCCTAACCCATACCCTAACACTAACCCTAACACTAACCCTGACCCTGAACTTAACCCTAACCCGTACACTAACACTAACACTAACCCTAACCCGCACCCTAAACCTAACCATAACCCGTACCCTAACCCTAACCCATAACCTAAACCTAACCCTAACCCTAAACTTATCCCGTACGCTAACCATATCCCATACCCTAAACCTAACCCTAACCCGTAACCTAACCCTAAACCTAACCCTAAGCCTAACCCGTACATTAACCTTAACCCTAATCCTAACACTAAACCTAACTCGTAATCTAACCCTAACCCTAAACCTAACCCGTAGCCTAACCCTAACCCTAAACCTTTCTCTAAACTTAACACTAACCCTAACCCTTACTCTACCATAACCCTAACCCTTACCTTAACTGTACTCAAACCCTAACCCTAACCCTCACCCTAAACCTAAACCGTACTGTAACCCTAACCCGTAACATAACCCTTACTCTAACCCGTACCCTAACCCTAACCCTAACTCATAGGCTAACACTAAACCTGACCCTAACCCTCACCAGTACCCTAAACCTAACCCGTACCCTAATCCTAAACCTAACCCTAAGTGTACCCTAAACCTAACCCTAACCCTGACCCTAACCCTAACCCGTACTCTAAACCTAACCCATACCCTAAACATAATCCTAAACCTAACCCTAACCCTAACCCTACCCTAAACCTAACCCTAACCCTTGACCTAACCCGTACCCAAACCTATCTCGTACCCTAACCCTAACCCTAACCCGTACCCAAACCCTAACAGTAACCCTAACCCATTCCCTAGCGCTAACCCTAACCCTAAACCTAATCCTAACCCGCACCCTAAACCTAAACCTAACTCTAACCCTAACCATAACCCTTACCCGTACCCTAACCCTAACCCATACCCTAACACTAACCCTAACCTTAACCGTAACCCTAACCCATACCCTAACCCTAAAACTAAACCGTACCCTAACCCCAACCCTAACCCTAACCCGCACCTAAAACTAACCCTAACCCTAAACTTAACCTGAACACTAAACCTATCCCATACCCTAAACCTTACCCTAACCCGTACACTAACCCTAACCCTAACCATAACAATATCCGTACACTAACCCTAACCCTAACAGTAACCTTAACCCATACTCTAACACTAAACCTAACCCTAAACCTAACCCTAACCTGTAATCTAACCCTAACCCATACCCTAACACTAACCCTTACCCTAAACCTAAACCTAACCCTTACCCTAACACTAAACGAAACCCTAACCCGTACCCAACCCTAACACTAACACGTACCCTAACCCTAAACCTAACCCGCACACTAAACCTAACCCTAACCCTAGACCTAACATGTACACTAACCCTATCCCTTACCGTAATCTTAACTTTAAACCGTACTGTAACCCTAAAACTAACCCTAACCCTAACCCTAACCCTAACCCTAACCCTTACACTAACCCTAACCCGTATTCTAACTCTAACCCTAACACTAACCATACTCTAACCCTAACCCTAACCCTCACCCTAACCCTAAACCGTACTGTAACCCTAACCCGTACCATAACCCTAACCCTAAACCATACCCTAACCCTAACCCTAACTCGTACCCTAAACCTAACCCTAATCCTGACCCTAAACCTAACCATAACCCGTACCCTAAACCTAACCCGTACTTTAACACTAACACTAACTCTAAACGGTACACTAAACTTAACCCTAACACTAAGTCGTACCCTAAACCTAACCCTAACCCTGACCCTAAACCTAACCCTAACCCGTACCCTAAGCCTAACCCATACCCTAACCCTAATCCTAAACCTAACCCTAACCTTATCCAGTATCCTAAACCTAACCCTAACCCTTGACCTAACCCATACCCAAACCTATCCCGTAACCTAACCCTAACCCTAACCCGTACCCAAACCCTAACAGTAACCCTAAACCATACCCTAGCACTAACACTAACCCTAACCCTAACTCTAACCATTACCCGTACCCTAACCCTAACCCATACCCTAACCCTAACCCTAAACTTAACCGTAACCCTGACCAGTACCCTAAACCTAAAATTAACCCGTAACCTAACCCCAACCCTAACCCTAACCCGTACCCTAACCCTAATCCTAACCCTAACCGACACCCTAACCTAACCCTAACCCGTAACCTAAGCCTAACCCTAACCCTAAACTTAACCCGTACGCTAACCCTATCCCATACCCTAAACCTAACCCTAACCCGTAATCTAACCCTAAACCTAAACCTAAGCCTAACCCGTACATTAACCCTTACCCTAACCCTAACACTAACCCTACCCTGTACTCTAACCCTAACCCTAACTCTAACCCTAACCCGTACCCTAACCCTAACCCTAACCCTAACACTAACCCTACCCTGAACTCTAAACCTAACACAAACCCTAACACTAACCCGTACCCTACCCTAACCTTAAACCAACCCTAACACTAACCCTAACCCGTACTCTAACCCTAACACAAACCCTAACCCTTACCCGTACCCTATCCTAACCCTAACCCTAACCCTAACACTAACCCTAACCCGAACCCTAACCCTTACCCTAACCCTAACCCTAACCCTAACCGTACTCTAACCCTAAACCTAACCCTCACCCTAACCCTAACCCGTAATGTAAACCTAACCCGTATCATAACCCTAACCATAACCCTATACTTAACCGAAACCCTGACCCGTACCCTAACCCTAAAACTAACCCGTACCCTAATCCCAACCCTAACCCTAACCTGTACCCTAACCCTAACCCGTAACCTAAACCTAACCCTAACCCGAAACTTAACCTGTACGCTAACCCTATCCCGTACCCTAAACCTAACCCTAACCTTTACCCTAAACCTAACCCTAACCCTAACTCTATCCGTACTCTAACCTTAACCCTAACCCTAAACCTAACACTAACCCTAACCCGTACTCTAACCCTAACCCTAAAACTAAATGTAACCCTAACCCATACTCTAACCCTAACCCGTTCCCTAACACTAACCCTAACCCTAACATTATCCCTAACCCCTACTCTAACCCTAAACCTAACCCTAACTCTAACCCTAAACCGTACTATAACCCTAAACCTAACCCTAACCCTAAACTTAACACTAACCCATACTCTAACCCTATCCCATAGCCTAACACTAACTCTAACCCTAACCCCTAACCCTAACCCTAACCCTAACCCTTACCCTAACCCGTACCCAAACGGTAAAAGTAACCGGTACCCTAACACTAACCCAAACCCGTACTCTAACCCTAACCCTAACCCTAACCTTAACCCTAAACAGCACCCTAAACTTAACCCTAACCCTAACCCTAACCATAACCCTTAACCGTACCTAACCCTAACCCTAACTCGTACCCTAACCCTAACACTGACCCTAACCCGTACCCTTACCCTACCCCTAACCCGTACCCTAACCCGTACCCTAACCCTAACCCTATCCGTACTCTAACCCTAACCCTAACCCTATCCCGTACTCTAAACCTAACCCTAACTCTAACCCTAACCCGTATCCTAACCCTAAACCTAACCCTAACACTAACACTACCCCGTACTCAAACCCTAACCCTAACACTAACTGTAACCCGAACCCATACCCTAAACCTCACTCTAACCCTACCTCGTTCCCTAAACCTAACCCTAACCCTGACCCTGACCCTAACCCTAACCCGTACCCTAAACATAACCCATACACTAACCCTAAACCTAAACCTAACCCTAACCCTATCCCGTACCCTAAACCTAACCCTAACCCTTGTCCTAACCCGTACCCAACCCTATCCCGTATCCTAACTCTAACCCTAACCCGTACCTAAACCCTAAGAGTAACCCTAACCCATACCCTAGCGCTAAACCTAAACCTAACCCTGAGCCTAACCCGCACCCTAAACCTAAACCTAACCGTAACCCTAACCCTAACCCTAACCCGTACCCTAACCCTAACCCAAAACCTAACATTAACCCTAACCTTAACCGTAACCCTAACCCATACCCTAACCCTAAAACTAACCCGTACCGTAACCCCAACCCAACCCAAACCCGTACCATAACCCTATCCCTAAACCTAACCCTGACCCTAAACCTAAACCTAACCCGTACCCTAAGCCTAACCCGCACCTAAACCTAACCCTAACCCATACCCTTACCCTAACTGAACCTTAACCCTAACCCTAACCCGTATCCTAACTCTACCCGTAGCCTATTCCTAACTCTAACCCTAACCCCTTAACCTAAGTCTAACCGTAACCCTTACCCGAACCCGTACCCAAACGGTAAACCTAACCCGTACCCTAACACAAAATCCGTACTCTAACCCTAACCCTAACCCTAACCCTAACCCTAACCCGCACCCTAAACTTAACCCTAACCCTAACCCAAACCATAACCCTTAACCGTAACCTAACCCTAACACATACCCTAACCCTAACTCTAAACTTAACCATAACCCTAAACCGTACACTAACTCTAAAACTAACCCAAACCCTAACCTCAACCCTAACCCTAATCCGTACCCTAACACTAAACCTAACCCTAACCCTGACCCTAAACCTAACCCTAACCCTTACACTAACCCTAACCCTAACTCTAACCCGCACCCTAAACCTAACCCTAACCCGTACCCTAACCCTAACCCATAACCTAAACCTAAACCTAACCCTAAACTTAACCCGTACGATAAACCTATCCCTTACCCTAAACCTAACCCTAACCCGTATCCTAACCCTAAACCTTAGCCTAACCCGTTCATTAAACCTAACCCTAACACTAACCCATACCCTAACACTAAACCTAACCTGTACTATAACCCTAACCCTAACCATACTCTAACCTTAACGGTAACCCTCACCCTAACCCTAACCCGTACTGTAACCCTAACCCGTACCATAAACTTAACGCTAACCTGTACCCTAACCCTAACCCTAATTCGTACCTTAACCCTAACCCTAACACTGACCCTAAACCTAACCCTAACCCGTACCCTAAACCTAACCCAAACTTTAACCCTAACCCTAACCCTAACCCGTACACTAAACCACCCCTAACACTAACTCGTATCCTAAACCTAAACCTAACCCTGACCCTAACCCTAACCCTAACCCGTATCCTAAGCATAACCCATACCCTAAACCTAACCCTAAACCTAACCGTAACCCTAACCCGTAAACTAAACCTAACCCTAACCCTTGAACTAACCCGTACACAAACCTATCCCGTACCCTAACCCTAACACTAAACCGTACCCAAACACTAACAGTAACCCTAACCCATACCCTAGCGCTAACCTTAACCCTAATCCTAACCCTAACCATACTCTAACACTAACCCTAATCTCACCCTAACCCTACCCCGTACTGTAACCCTAAACCGTACCATAACCCTAAACCTAACCCGTACCCTAACCCTAACCCTAACTCGTACCCTAACCCTAACCCTAAACCTGACCCTAAACCTAACCCTAACCCGTACCCTAAACCTCACTCGTACTTTAACCCTAACCCTAACCCAACCCGTAACCTAAACTTAACCCTAACACTAATTCGTACCCTAAACCTAACCATAACCCTGACCCTAATCCTAACCCTAACCCGTACCCTAAGCATAACCCATACCCTAACCCTAACCCTAAACCTAACCCTAACCCTAACTCGTACCCTAAACCTAACCCTAACCCTTGACCTAACCCGTACCCAAACCTAACCCGTACCCGAACCCTAACCCTAACCCGTACCCAAACCCTAACAGTAACCCTAACAAATAACCTAGCGCTAACCCGAACCCTAACCCTAACCCGGACCCTAAATCTAACCCTAACCCTGACCCTAACACTAGCGCTATCCCGTACCTAACCCTAAACCGTACCCGAACCCTAACCCTAAACCTAACCCATACCCTAACACTAAACATAACCCTAACCCGTACCCAAACCCTAACCCTAACGCGTATTCTAACCCTAAACCTAACCCTAAACCACACACTAAACCTAACCCTAACACTAGACCTAACACGTACACTAACCATATCCCGTACCCTACACTTAACCCTAACCCGTACCGTGTCCCTAACACTAACCCTACCCCTAACCCGTACACTAACCCTAACTGAACCTTAGCCTTAACCCTAACCCGTACCCTAACCCTACGCGTAGCCTATTCCTAACTCTAACCCTAACCCCTAACCCTAAGCCTAACCGTAACCCTTACCCGAAACCGTACCCAAACGGTAAACCTAACCCGTACCCTAACACTAACCCAAATCTGTAATCTAACCCTAACCGTAACCCTAACCCTAACCCTAACCCGCACCCTAAATTTAACCCTAACCCTAATCCAAACCATAACCCTTAACCGAAACCTAACCCTAACCCATAACCTAACCCTAACCCTAACCTTAACCATAACCCTAATCCGTAACCTAACCCTAAAACTAACCCGTACCCTAACCCCAATCCTAACCCTAACCCGTAACCTAACACTAACCCTAACCCTAACCCTGACCCTAACCCTAACCCAACCCGCACCCTAAACCCAACCCTAACCAGTACCCTAAACCTAACCCTAACCCTAACACTAACCCTAACTTGTACTCTAACCCTAACCCTAACCCTAAACATACCCTAACCCGTACTCTAACCCTCACCCGTACCCTAACACTAACCCTAAACCTAACACTATCCCTAACCTGTACCCTAACCTTAAACGTAACCCTAACCAGTACCCAAACCCTAACCCTAACAGGTACCCTAACCCTATCCCTAACCCGCACACTAAAACTAACCCTAACCCTAGACCTAACACTTACACTAAAACTATCCTGTACCGTAACCTTAACCCTAACCCTTACCGTAAACCTAACACTAACCGTAACCCTAACCCTAACCCTAACCCTAACCCTAACGCTAACCCTAACCCGTAGACTAACCCTAACCCGAACCCTAACACTAACCCTAATCCGTACCCTAAACCTAACCCATAACCTTACCCTAACCCTAAACCTAACCCTAACCCTAACCCGTACACTAAACCTAACCCTAACCCTTGACCTAACCCGTACCCAAACCTATCCCGTACCCTAACCCTAACCCTAACCCGTACCCAAAACCTAACAGTATCCCTAACCCATACCCTAGGGCTAAACCTAACCCTAACCTTAACCCGGTCCCTAAACCTAACCCTAACCCTGACCCAAACACTAACCCTATCCCGTACCCTAACCCTAAACCGTACCTGAACCCTAACCCTAAACCTAACCCATACCCTAACCCTAAACGTAACCCTAGCCCGTATCCAAACCCTAAACCTAACGCGTATCCTAACCCTAAACCTAACCCTAAACCACACACTAAACCTAACCCTAACCCTAGACCTAATATGTACACTAACCCTATCCCGTAACCTAACCTTAACCCTAAACAGTACCGTGTCCCTAACACTAACCCTAACCCTAACCCGTACACTAACCCTAACTGAACCTTAACCCTAACCCTAACCCGTACCCTAACCCTACCCGTAGCCTATTCCTAACTCTAACCCTAACCGCTATACCTAAGCCTAACCGTAACCCTTACCCGAACCCGTACCCAAACGGTAAACCTAACCCATACCCTAACAAAACACAAATCCGTACTCTAACCCTAATCGTAACCCTAACCCTAACCCTAACCCGCACACTAAAATTAACCCTAACCCTAACCCAAACCATAACCCTTAACCGTAACCTAACCCTAACCCATAACCTAACCCTAACCCTAAATTTAACCATAACCCTAATCCGTAGCCTACCCTAAAACTAACCCGTACCCTAACCCCAACCCTAACCCTAACCTGTACCCTAACACTAACCCTAACCCTAACCCTGACCCTAAACCTAACCCTAACCCTTACACTAACCCTAACCCTAACCCAACCCGCGCTATAAACCTAACCCTAACCCGTACCCTAACCCTAACCCGTAACCTACACCAAACCCTAACCCTAAAATTAAACCGTTCGCTAACCCTATCCTGTACCGTAAACCTAACCCTAAACCGTATCCTAACCCTAACCCACCCCTAAGCCTAACCTGTACTTTAACCCCAACCCTAAACCTAACACTAACCCTACCCCGTACTCTAACCCTAACCCTAACACTAACCCTCAACCGTACGCTAAACCTAACCCTAAGCCTAACTCGTACCCTATCCCTAACAGTAAAACTGACCCTAACCCTAACCCTAACCCGTACAGTAAAACTAACCCATACCCTAAACCTAACCCTAACCCTAACCCGTACCCTAAACCTAACCCTAACCCTTGGCCTAACCCGTACCCAACCCTATCCCGTACGCAAACCCTAACCCTAACCCGTACCCAAAACCTAACAGTAACCCTAACCAATACCTTAGCGCTAACCCTAAACCTAGCCCTAAGCCTAACCCGCACCCTAAACCTATACCTAACCCTAACCCTAACCATAACCCTTACCCGTACCCTAACGTTAACCCATACCCTAACACTAACACTAACATTAACTGTAACCCTAACCCGTACCCTAACCTTAAAACTAACCCGTACCCTAACCCAAACACTAACCCTAACTCGTACCATAATCCTATCCCTAACCCTAACCCTGACCCAAAACCTAACCCTAACCCATACCCTAACCCTAACCCTACCCTAACCCTAACCCTATCCGTACACTAACCCTAACCCGTACTCTAACTCTAACCCTAACCCCTAAACCTAACCCTAACCCTTACCCTAACCCGTACCCAAAGGTAAACCTAAACCGTACCCTAACACTAAAAAACCCGTACTCTAACACTAACCCTAACCCTAACCCTAACCCTAAACCGCACCCTAATCTTAACCCTAACCCTAACCCTAACCATAACCCTTAACCGTACCCTAACCCTAAAACTAACCCGTACCCTAATCCCAAACCTAACCCATACCCTAACACTAACCCTAACCTTAACCTTGACCCCAAACCTAACCCTAACCTGTACACTAAACCTAACCCTAAACTTAACCCGCACCCTAAATCTAACCGTAACCCGTACCCTAACCGTAACCCGTAACCTAAACCTAACCATAACACTAAAATTAAACTGTACGCTAACCCTATCCCGTGCCCTAAACCATACCCTAACCCGTAAAATAACACTAAACCTAACCCTAAAACTAACCCGTACATTAACCCCAACCCTAACCGTACAATAACCCTACTCGTACTCTAAACTTAACCCTAAACCTAAGCCTAACCCGTACCATAACCCTATCCCTAACCCTTTCCCGAACCCTAACACTAACCCAACCCGTACTCTGAACCTAACCCTAAACCTAACAGTAACCCAAACACTAACCGTACTCTAACCCTAACCCTAACCCTCACTCTAACCCTAAACCGTACTGTAAACCTAACCCGTAACATAACCCTAACACTAACCCATACCCTAACCCTAACCCTAACTCGTACACATTACCTAACCCTGACCCTAACACTAACCCTAACCTATAACCTAACCTAACCCGTACCCTAAAACTAACCCTAACCATAACCCTAACCCTAACCCTGACGCTAGCCCTAACCCGCACCCTAAGCCTAACCCATACCATAAACCTAAACCTAATTCAAACCCTAACCCTAACCTGTACCCTAAACCTAAACCTAACCCTTGACCTAATCCGTACCCAACCCTATCCCGTAACCTAACCCTAAACTAACCCGTACCCAAACCCTAACAGTAACACTAACCCATTCCCGAGCGCTAACCCTAACACTAACCCTAACCCTAACCGCATACAAACCTAAAGCTTACCCTAACCCTAACCATAACCCTTACCTAACCCTAACCCTAACACTAACCCTAACCCGTACTCTAATCCTAACCCTAACCCTAACCGTACTCTAACCCTAACCCTAACCCTAACTCTAACCCCCACCCTAACCCTAACCCTAACCCTAAACCTAACCCTAACCAATACCCTAAACCTAACTCGTAACCTAAACCTAACCCTAACCCTAAACTTAACCCGTACGCTAACCCTATCCCGTACCCTAAACCTAACCCTAACCCGTATCCTAACCCTAAACCTAACGCTAAGCCTAACCCGTACATTAACCCTAACCCTAACCCTAACACTAACCCTACCCCGTACTCTAACCCTAACCCTAACCCGTACCCTAACTCTAACCCTAACACTAACCCTAACCCGTACTCTAACCCTAACCCTAACCCTAACCCTAACCGTACTCTAAACCTAACCCTAACCCTCACCCTAAACTTAACCCGTACTGTAACCCTATCCTGTACCAATACCCTAACCCTAACCCGTACCCTAAACCTAACCCTAACTCGTACCCTAACCCTAACCCTAACCTTGACCCTAAACCTAACCCTAACCAATACCCTAAACCAAACCCATAACCTAAACCTAACCTAACCCTAAACTTAACCCATATGCTAACCCTATCCCGTACCCTAAACCTACTCTAACCCGTTCAGTAACCCTAACCCATAACCTAACCCTAACCCTGACCCTAATCTTAACCCTATCCGGTACCCTAACCCTAAACCGTTCCCTAACCCAAACCCTAAACCTAAACCTAACCCGTACCCTAAACCTAAACATAACCCTAACCCGTACCCAAACCCTAACCCAAACACGTACCATAACCATAACCCGGACCCTAACCCTAACCCGCACCTAAACCTAACCCTAACCCAGAACCTAAACCTAACCCTAACCCTAACCATAACCCTTACCCGTACCCTAACCCTAACCCATACCCTAACCCTAACCCTAACTTTAGCCGTAACACTAACCCATACCCTAAACCTAAAACTAACCCATACCCTAACCCCAACCTTAACCCTAACCCGTACCATAACCCTATCACTAACCCTAACCCTGACCCTAAACCTAACCCTAACCCGTACCCTAACCCTAACCCTAACCCGCACCTAAACCTAACCCTAACCCAGAACCTAAACCTAACCCTAACCCTAAACTTAATCCGTACGCTAACCCTATCCCGTAACCTAAACCTCAACCTAACCCGTAGCCTAACCCTAACCCTAACACTATCCGTACACTAACAATAACACCAACCCTAACACTAACACTAACCCTAAACCGTAATCTAACCCTAACCCGCAACCTAACACTAACACTTACCATAACCCTAAACCTAACCCGTACCGTTACCCTAAACATAAGGCTAACACGTACCCAAACCCTAACCCTAACACGTACCCTATCCCTAACCCTAACCCTAACCCGCACCTAAACCTAACCCTAACCCGTACCCGAACCCTAACCCGTAACCTAATCCTAAACCTATCCCTAACACTATTCCTAAAACGTACTCTAAATCTAAACCTAACCCTAAATCTAACACTAACCCGTACTATAACCGTAAACCTAACCCTAACCCTAAACCTAAACCTAACCCGTACTCTAACCCTATCCCGTAGCCTAACACTAAGTCTAACCCTAACCCTTAAACCTAACCCTAACCCTAACCCTAACCCTTACCCTAACATGCACCCAAATGGTAAACCTAACCCGTACCCTAAAACTAACCCAAACCCATACTCTAACCCTAACCCTAACCCTAACACTAACCCTACCCCGTACTCTAAACCTAACCCTAAACCTAACCCGCACCCTAACCCTAACCATAACCCTAACCCTAACACTATCCCTACCCCGTACTCTAAACCTAAACCTAACCCTAAATCTAACCCTAACCCGTACTATAACCATAAACCTAACCCTATCCCTAAACCTAAACCTAACCCGTACTCTAACCCTATCCCATAGCCTAACACTAAGTCTAACCCTAACCCCTAACCCTAAACCTAACCCTAACCCTTACCCTAACACGAACCCAAACATTAAAACTAACCCGTACCCTAACACTAACCCAAACCCGTACTCTAACCCTAACCTTAACCCTAACCCTAACCGTAACACTAATCCTAACCCGTACTCTAACCCTAACCCTAAACCTAAACGTAACCCTAACCCGTTCTCTAACCCTAAACCTAACCCTGACACTAACCCTAACCCCCTACTATAACCCTAACCCTAAACCTAACGCTAACCCTAACACTAACTCGTACCATAACCCGAACTCATACCATAAACCTAAACCTAAACCTAACCCTAACCCTGACCCTAACCCTAAACCTAATCCCGTTCACTAACCCTAACCCTAACCCGCATCCTAACCCTAAACCTAAACCTAGACCTAAACCGTACCCTAACCCTAACCCGTACCCTATCCTTAACCCGATGCCTAACCCTAACCCACACCCTAAACCTAACCCTAACCCTAGACCTAAACCGTACCCTAAACCTATCCCGTAACCTAAACCTAACGCTAACCTGTACCCTAACCCTAACACTAACCCTAATCCTAACCCTATCTTGCACACTAATCCTAAACCTAAACCTAACCCGTACCCTAAACCTAACCCTAACCCTAAACCTAACCCTAACCCTGACCCTAACACTAACCTTAATCCCGTACCCTAACCGTAACCCAACCCGCATCCTAAACCTAACTCTAACCATAACCCTAACCCGTACCATAAACCTAACACTAACCCTAACCCGTACCCAAACCCTAAAACGTACACTAACCCTAAACCGAAGCCTAACCTTAACTAAAACCCTAAAACTAACCCTAACCCTAGACCTAACCCGGACCCTAAACCTATCCCGTACCCTTACCCTAACGCTAACCTGTAACCTAACCCTAACACTAACACTAACCCTAATCCTAACCCTATTCCCGTAAACTAACTCTAACCCTAACCCTAACCCGTACCCTAACCTTAACCCGTACCATTACACATACCTTAGCCTTAACTCTAACCCGTACTCTAATCCGTAACCTAACCGTAACACTAACCTGAACGCTAACACGTACCATAACCCTAACCCTAATCCTAACACTAACCCTAATCCTAACCCATACCCTACCCCTCACCCTAAACCATACCCTAACCCTAACTCGTACCCTAACCCTAACACTTACCGTAAACCCTAACCCTAACCCTAACCTGTACCCTAAACCTAACCCTAACCCTAACCCGTACCCTAAACCAAACCCTAACCCTGACCCTAACCCGTATCCTAACCCTAATCCGTACCCTAACCCTAACCCTAAAACTAAACCTAACCCTAACCCGTACAGTAATCCTAACCCATACCCTAACCCTAACCCTAACCCTAAACCTAACCCTAACCCTGACCCTAAACCAAACCTTAAACCGTACCCTAACCCTAAACCGTACCCCAACCCTAACCCTAAACCTAACCCGTACCCTAACCCTAAACGTAACGCTAACCCGTACCCAAACCCTATCCCTAACACGTACCCTAACCCTAACCCTAACCCTAACCCTAACCCGCACACTAAACCTAACCCAACCCTAGACCAAACATGTACACTAACCCTATCCCATAACCCAGCCTTAATCCAAACCTGTACCGTAACCGTAACACTAACCCTAACCCTAATCTGTACACTAACCCTAACCCGAACCCTAACCCTAACCCGAACCCATACACTAACCCTACCTGTAGCCTAACCCTAAATCTAACCCTAACCCTAAACCTAACCCTTACCCTAACCCGTATCCAAACGGTAAACCTAACCCGAACCCTAACACTAACCAAAACCTGTACTCTAACCCTAACCCTAACCCAAAGCCGCACCCTAAACTTAACACTAACCCTAACCGAAAACATAAAGCTTAACCGTAACCTAACCCTAACCCATACCCTAAACCTAACCCTAACCTTAACCGTAACCCTAACCCAACCCTAACCCTAAAACTAACCCGTACCCTAACCCCAACCCTAACCCTAACCCGTACCCTAACACTAACCCATACCCTAACACTAACCCTTTCCCTAACCCTAAACCTAACCCATACCCTAACCCTAAACCTAACCCTAACCCATACCCAAACCCTAACCCTAACACGTACTCTAACCCTAACCCTAACCCTAACCCGCACACTAAACCTAACCCTAACCCTAGACCTAACACGTACACTAAACCTATCCCGTACCATAAACTTAATGCTAAACGGTACCGTAAACCTAACACTAACCCTAATCCTAAACCTAACCCTAACCCTAACTCGTACCGTAACCCGAACCCTAACCCTAAACCTAACCCTAACACTGACCCGAACCCTAAACCTAATCCCATACCCTAACCCTAACCCTAACCCGCATCCTAAACCAAACCCTAACCCTAGACCTAACCCGTAACCTAACCCTAACCCGTACCCTAACATTAACCCCAACCCTATCCCTAACCCATAACATAACCCTAACTCTAACCCTAACCCTAACACTAATCCTACCCCTACTCTAACTCTAACCCTAACCCTAACACGTATCCTAACCCTAATCTGTACCCTAAACCTAAACCTAACCCTAACCCTAAACCTAACCCTAACCCGTACAGTAACCCTAACCCGTACCCTAACCCTAACCCTAACCCTAACCCGAACCCTAACCCTAACCGTAACCCGTACCCTAACACTACCTGTAGCCTAACCCTAAATCTAACCCTAACACCTAACCCTAACCCTAAACCTACCCTAAACCTAAACCTTACCCTAACCCGTACCCAAACGGTAAACCTTAACCGTACCCTAACACTAACCCAAACCCGTACTCTAACCCTAACCCTAACCCAAACCCGCACACTAAACTTAACACTAACTCTAACCCAAACCATAACCCTTAACCGTAACCTAACCCTAACCCATACCCTAACCCTAACCCTTACCTTAACCGTAACTCTAACCCGTACCCTAACCCTAAAACTAACCCGTAACCTAACCCCAACCCTAACCCTAACCCGTACACTAACACTAACCCGTACCCTAACACTAACCCTTTCCCTAACCCTAAACCTAACCCTTCCCTAACCCTAAACATAACCGTAACCCGTACCCAAACCCTAACCCTAACACGTACCCTAACCCTAACCCTAACCCTAAACCGCACACTAAACCTAACCCTTACCCTAGACCTAACACGTACACTAAACCTATCCCGTACCGTAAACTTAACGCTAAACCGTACCGTAAACCTAACACTAACCCTAAACCTAACCCTAACCCTAACCCGTACACTAACACTAACCCGAACCCTAACCCTAACCCTAACCCTAAATGTACCCTAACCCTAACCTATACCCTAACCCTAACCCTAAACTTAACCATAATCCTAATCCGTACCCTAACCCTAAAACTAACCCGTACCCTGTCTCCAACCCTAACCTAACCCGTACCCTAACACTAACCCATACCCTAACATTAACCCTACACCTAACCCTAACCCGTACACTAACACTAACCCAAACCCTAACCCTAACCCTAACCCTAAACGTACCCTAACCCGAACCCTAACCCTAACACTAACCCTAATCCGTACTCTAAACTAACCCTAATCCTAAACCTAACCCTATCCCGTACTCTAACACTAACTCTAAACCTAACACTAACCATAACCCTAACACTAAACTTAACCCGTTCTCTAACCCTAAACCTAACCCTAACACTAACTCTAAAACCCTACTATAGCCCTTACCCTAAACCTAACCCTAATCCTAACCCTAACTCGTACCGTAACCCGAACCCGTACCCTAACCCTAACCTTAACCCTAAACCTGACTCTAACCCTGACCGTAACCCTAAACCTAATCCCGTACCCTAACCCTAACCCTAAACCGTATCCTAAACAAAACCCTAACCCTAGACCTAACCTGTACCCTAACCCTAACCCGTACCCTAACACTAACCCCAACCCTAACCCTAACCAATACCATAACCCTAACTCTAACCCTAACCCTAACACTAATCCTACCCGTACTCTAGCCCTAACCCTAACCCTAACCCGTATCCTAACCCTAATCCATACCCTAAGCCCAACCCTAACCTTAATACGTACCCTAACACTAACCCTAAACCTAACCCTGACCCTAAACCTAACCCTAACCCTTACACTAACCCTAATCCTAACCCGCACCCTAAACCTAACCCTAACCCGTACCCTAACCCTAACCCGTAACCTAAAGCTAACCGTAACCCTAAATTTAACCCGTACGCTAACCCTATCCCGTACCCTAAACCTAACCCTAAACGATATCCTAACCCTAAACCTAACCCTAAGCCTAAACCGTACATTAACCCTAACCCTAACCCTAACCATACTCTAACCCTAACACTAACCCTCACCTTAATCCTAACCCGTACTGTAACCCTATACCGTACCATAACCCTAAAACTAACCTGTACCCTAAACCAAACCCATACCCTACACCTAACCCGTACCCTAACCCTAACCCTAACCCTAACCCGTACCCTAAACCTAACCCTAACCCTAACCCTAACCCGTACCCTAACCCTAACCCTAACCCTGACCCTAACCCTAAACCTAACCCGTACCCTAACCCTTCTCCGTACCCTAACCCTAAACCTAACTCTAACCCTAAACCTAATCCTAATCCGTACAGTAACCCTAACATGTACCCTAACCCTAACCCTAAACCTAAACCTAACCATAACCCTGACCCTAAACCAAAACCTAACCCGTACCCTAACCCTAACCCTAAACCTAAACCTAACCATAACCCTGACCCTAAACCAAAACCTAACCCGTACCCTAACCCTAAACCGTACCCTAACCCTAACCCTAAAACTAACCCGTACCCTAACCCTAAACGTAACGCTAACCCGTACCCAAACCCTATCCATAACACATACCCTAACCCTAACCCTAACCCTAAACCGCACACTAAACCTAACCCTAACCCTAGTCCTAACACGTACACTAACCCTATCCCATACCCCAGCCTTAATCCAAACCCGTACTGTAACCCTAACACTAACCCTAACCCTAACCCTAACCCGTACACTATCCCTAACCCGAACCCTAACCCTAACCCTAACCCGTACCCTAACCATACCTGTAGCCTAACCCTAAATCTAACCCTAACCCCTAACCCTAACCCTAAACCTAACCCGTACCCTAACCATACCTGTAGCCTAACCCTAAATCTAACCCTAACCCCTAACCCTAACCCTAAACCTAACCCTTACCCTAACCCGTACCCAAACGGTAAACCTAACCCGTACCCTAACACTAACCCAAACCCGTACTCTAACCCTTACCCTAACCCAAACCCTCACCCTAAACTTAACCCTAACCCTAACCCAAACCATAACACATAACCATAACCTAACCCTAAACCATACCCTAACACTAACCCTAACCTTAACCGTAACCCTAACCCGTACCTTAACCCTAAAACTAACCCCGTATCCTAACCCCAACCCTAACCCTAAACCGTACCCTAACACTAACCCGTACCCTAACACTAACCCTTACACTAACCATAAACCTAACCCGTACCCTAACCCTAAACGTAACCCTAACCCGTACCCAAACCCTAACCCTAACCCGTACCCTAACCCTAACCCTAACTCTAACCCGCACACTAAACCTAACGCTAACCCTAGACCTAACACGTACACTAAACCTATCCCATACCGTAAACTTAACGCTAAACCGTACCGTAAACCTAACACTAACCCTAACCCTAACCTTAACCCTAACCAGTACACTAACACTAACCCGAACCCTAACCCTAACCCTAACCCTAAACATACACTAACCCTAACCCTTACCAGAACCCTAACACTAACCTTAAACCGTACTCAAACTAACCCTAACCCTAAACCTAACCCTATCCCGTACTCTAACCCTAACCCTAAACCTAACACTAACCATAACCCTAACACTAAAACTAACCCGTTCTCTAACCCTAAACCTAACCCTAACACTAACCCTAACCCTAACTCGTACCGTAACCCGAACCCGTACCCTAACACTAACGCTAAACCTAAAACTAAACCTAAACCTGACCGTAACCCTAAACCTAATCCCGTACCCTAACCCTAACCCTAACCCGCATCCTAAACCTAACCGTAACCCTAGACCTAACCCGTACCCTAACCCTAACACTAAACCTAAACCTAACACTAACCCTAAACCGTACTCTATCCCTAAGCATAACCCTAACCCTAAACGTGTTCTAACCCTAACCCTAACCCTAACACTAACCCTAACCCGTACTGTAACCCTAACCCATACCATAACCCTAAACCTAACCCGACCCTAACCCTAACCCTAATTTGGACCCTAACCCTAACCCTAACCCTGACCCTAACCCTAACCCTAACCCGTATCCTAAACCTAACCCATACCCTAACCCTAATCCTAACCCTAACCTGTACCCTAAACCTAACCATAACCCATACCCTAACCCTAACCCTAACCCTGACCCTAACCTTAACCCTAACCCGTACCCTAAGCCTAACCCATACCCTAACCCTAAACCTAATCCTAACCCTATCCCTAACACGTCACCTAAACCTAACCCTAACCCTTAACCTAACCCGTAACCTAACCCTAACCCTAACCCATACCCAAACCTTAACAGTAACCCTAAACCATACCCTAGCGCTAACCCTAACCCTAACCCTAACCCTAACCATTACCCGTACCCTAACCCTAAACCATACCCTAAAACTAACCCTAAACTTAACCGTAACCATGACCCGTACATTAAACCTAAAATTAACCCGTACCCTAACCCCACCCTAACCCTAACCTGTACCCTAACCCTAACCCTAACCCACGCCAAACCTAACCCTGACCAGTAACCTAAGCCTAACCCTAACCCTAAACTTAACCCGTACGCTAACCCTATCCCGTACCCTAAACCTAACCCTAAACCTAACCCTAAGCCTAACCCATACATTAACCCTAACCCTAACACTAACACTAACCCTACCCCGTACTCTAACCCTAAACCTAACTCTAACCCTAAACCGTACCCTAAACCTAACCCTAACCCAAACCCTACACTAACCCTACCCCAAACTCTAACCCTAACACAAACTCTAACCCTAAACCGTACTCTATCCCTGACCCTAACCGTAACCCTAACCCTAACGCTATCCGCACTCTAACCCTTACCCTAACACTAACACTAAACCTAACCCGTACTCTAGCACTAACCCTAAACCTAAACGTAACCCTAACCCATACGCTAACCTTAACCCGTACCCTAACACTAACCCTAAACCTAACACTATCCCTAACCTGTACTCTAACCCTAAACCTAACCCTATCTCTAACCCAAACCCGTGCTATAACCCTAAACCTAACCCTACCCCTAAACCTAACCCTAATCCGTACTCTAACCCTATCCTGTAGCCTAACACAAACTCTAACCCTAACCCTAACCCTAACCCTAAACGTACCCTAAACCTAACCCTAACCCGTACCCTAACACTAACCCTTACCCTAACCCTAAACCTAACCCGTACTCTAACCCTAAACGTAACCCTAACCCATACCCAAACCCTAACACTAACACGTACTCTATCCCTAACCCTAATCCTAACCCGCTATCTAAACCTAACCCTAACCCTAGACCTAACACGTACACTAAACGTATCCTGTACCGTAAACTTAACGCTAAACCGTACCGTAAACCTAACACTAACCCTAACCCTAAACCTAACCCTAACCCGTACAGTAACACTAACCCGAACCCTAACCCTAACCCTAACCCTAAACGTACCCTAACCCGAACCCTAACACTAACCCCAACCCTAACCCTAACCCATAACATAATCCTAACTCTAACCCTAACCCTAACACTAATCCTATTCGTACTCTAACCCTAACCCTAACCCTAACCCGTATCCTAACGCTAATCTGTACCCTAACCCTAACCCTAACCCTAAACCTAAACCTAACCCTATCCCATACAGTAACCCTAACCCGTACCCTAACCCTAACCCTAAAACTAAACTTAACCCTAACCCTGACCCTAAACCAAACCCTAACCCGTACCCTAACCCTAAACCGTACCCTAACCCTAACACTAAACCTAACCCGTACCCTAACCCTAAACGTAAAGCTAACCCGTACCCAAACCCTATCCCTAACACGTACCCTAAACCTAACCCTAACCCGCACACTAAACATAACCCTAACCCTAGACCTAACATGTACACTAACCCTATCCCGTACCCCAACCTTAATCCAAACCCGTACCGTAACCGTAACACTAACCCTAACCCTAACCCTAACCCATACACTAACCCTAACCCGAACCCTAACCCTAACCCTAACCCGTACCCTAATACTACCTGTAGCCTAACCCTAAATCTAAACCTAAGCCCTAACCCTATCCCTAAACCTAACCCTTACCCTAACCCGTACCCAAACGGTAAACCTGACCCATACCCTAACACTAACCCAAACCCGTACTCTAACCCTAACCCTAACCCAAACCCGCACCCTAAACTTAACACTAACCCTAACCCAAACCATAACCCTTAACCGTAACCTAACCCTAACCCATACCCTAACCCTAACCCTTACCTTAACCGTAACTCTAACCCGTACCTTAACCCTAAAACTAACCCGTAACCTAACCCCAAACCTAACCCTAACCCGTACCCTAACACTAACCCGTACCTTAACACTAACCCTTTCCCTAACCCTAAACCTAACCCTTCCCTAACCCTAAACATAACCCTAACCCATACCCAAACCCTAACCCTAACACGTACCCTAACCCTAACCCTAACCCTAACCCACACACTAAACCTAACCCTAACCCTAGACCTAACACATACACTAAACCTATCCCGTACCGTAAACTTAACGCTAAACTGTACCGTAAACCTAACACTAACCCTAAACCTAACCCTAAACCTAACCCATAAACTAACACTAACCCTAAACCTAACCCTGACCCTAAACCTAACCATAACCCTTACACTTATCCTAACCCTAACCCTACCCCGCACCCAAAACCTAACCCTAACCCGTACCCTAACCCTAACCCGTAACCTAAACTTAAACATAACCCTAAACTTAACCCGTACGCTAACTCTATCCCGTACCCTACCCTAACCCTAACCCTTATCCTAACCCTAAAGCTAACCCTAAGCCTAAACCGTACATTAATCCCAAACCTAACCCTAACACTAACCCTACACCATACTCTAACACTAACCCTAACGCTAACCCTAACCCGTACCCAAACCCTAATAGTATCCCTAACCCATACCCTAGCTCTAACCTTAACCCTAACCATAACCTGGACCCTAAACCTAACTCTTACTGTGACCCTAACACTAACCCTATCCCGTACCCTAACCCTAAACCGTACACGAACACTAACCCTAAACCTAACCCATACCCTAACCCTCAACGTAAACCTAGCCCTTACCCAAACCCTAACCCGAACCTTAACCCTAACCCATATCCTAACCCTAAAGCTAACCCTAAGCCTAAACCGTACATTAATCCCAAACCTAACCCTAACACTAACCCTACACCGTACTCTAACCCTAACCCTAACCATAACCCGTACACTAACACTAACCCTAGCCCTAACCCTAACACTAATCCTACCCCGTACTCTAACCCTAAACCTAACCCTAACCCTAACCCTAACCCGTACCCTAACCATAACCCTAACCCTAACACTAACTGTATTCTAACCCTAACCCTAACCCTCACCCTAACCCTAACCCGTACTTAACCCTAACCCATACCATAACCCTAAACCTAACCCTTACCCTAACCCTAACCCTAACTCGTACCCTAACCCTAAACCTAACCCTGACCCTAACCCTAACCCTAACCCGTACCCTAAACCTAAACCGTACCTTAAACCTAACCCTAACCCTAACCCGTACCCTAAACCTAACCCTAACCCTAACTCGTACCCTAAACCTACCCTAACCCTGACCCTAACCGTAACCCTAATCCATACCCTAAGCCTAACCCATACCCACCCTAACCCTAAACCTAACCCTAAACCTAAACCGTACCCTAACGTAACCCTAACCCTCTACCTAACCCGTACCCATACCTATCCCGTAACCTCACCCTAACCCTAACCCGTTCCCAAACCCTAAGAGTAACCCTAACCTATACCCTAGGACTAACCCTAACCCTAACCCTAACCCGGACCCTAAACCTAACCCTTACCCTGACCGTAACACTACCCCTATCCCGTACCCTAACTCTAAAACGTACACAAACACTAAACCTAAACCTAACCCATACCCTAACCCTCAACGTAAACCTAGCCCTTACACAAACCCTAACCCGAACCTTAACCCTAACCCTAACCCGTACCCTAACCCTACCCGTAGCGTAATCCTAACTCTAACCCTAACCCCTAAACCTAAGCCTAACCCTAACCCTTACCCGAACCCGTACCCAAACGGTAAACCTAACCCGTACCCTAAGACTAACCCAAACCCGTACTCTAAACCTAACCATAACCCTAACCCTAACCCTAACCCGCACCCTAAACTTAACCCTAACCCGTACCCTAGAGCTCTACCGTAACCTAAACCGAAGCCTAACCCTAAATTAACCCGTTCGATAACCCTATCCCGTACCCTAAACCTAACCCTAACCCGTACCCTAAACCTACACCGTAACCTAAACCTAACCCTAACCCTAAACATAACCCGTACGCTAACCCTATCCCGTACCCTAAACCTAACCCTAACCCATATCCAAACCCTAACCTAACCCTAAGCCTAACCCGTATATTAACCCTTACCCTAACCCTAACACTAACCCTACCCCGTACCCTTACCCTAACCCTAACCCTAACCCGTACCCTTAACCTATCCCGAACCCTAACTCGTACCCTAACCCTAACCCTAAACCTGACGCTAACCCTAACCCTAACCCGTACCCTAAAACTAACCCATACCCTAACCCTAACAATAAACCTAACCCTAACCCTAACCCGTACACTGAAACTAACCCTAACTCTTGACCTAACCCATACCCAACCTTATCCCGTACCCTAAACCTAACCCTAACCCGTACCCAAACCCTAACAGTAACACTAACCCATACCCTAGCACTAACCCAAACCCTAACCCTAAGCCTAACCAGCACCATAAACCTAAACCTAACCCTAACCATAACCATAAAACTTACCCATACCCTAAACCTAACCCATAACCTAACACTAACCCTCACCTTAACCGTAACCCTAACCCGTACCCTAACCCTAAAACTACCCGTACCCTAACCACAACCCTAACCCTAACACGAACCATAACCCTATCCCTAACCCTAACCCTGACCCTAAACCTAACCCTAACCCATACCCAAACCCTAATCCTAACACGTACCCTAACCCTAAACCTAACCCTAACACTTTCCCTAACCCGTACCCAAATGGTAAAACTAACCCGCAACCTAACACTAACCCAAACCCGTACTCTAACCCTAACCCTACCCTAACACTAACCCTACCCCGTACTCTAACACTAACCCTAACCCTAACCTGTAAACTAACCCTAACCCTAACCCTAACCCTAACCCTAACACTAACCCTAACCCGTAATCTAACCCTAACCCTAACACTAACACTAACCCTGCCCCGTATTCTAACACTAACCCTAACCCTAAACCTAACCCTAACCCGTAATCTAACCCTAACCCTAACCCGTAC
This sequence comes from Urocyon cinereoargenteus, assembly GCA_032313775.1. Taxonomy (NCBI): domain Eukaryota; kingdom Metazoa; phylum Chordata; class Mammalia; order Carnivora; family Canidae; genus Urocyon; species Urocyon cinereoargenteus. The sequence continues at coordinate 966,872 of JAVLSZ010000007.1, read as the reverse complement.
TCTAACCCTAACCCTAAGCCTAACCCTATCACTAACCCTAACTCGCACCTAAACCTAACCCTAACCCATACCCTAACACTAATCCGTAACCTAAACCTAAACCTAAACCTAAACTTATCCTGTACACTAACCTATCCTGTACCCTAAACCTAACCCTAACCTGTACCCTAACCTTAACCCTAACCCTAACCCTATCCATACACAAACCCTAACACTAAACCTAACACTAACCCTAACCCATACTCTAACCCTAAACCTAACCCTAACCCTAAACCTAACCCTAACCCGTGTTCTAACCCTAACCCGTACCCTAACACTCACCCTTACCCTAACCATAAATCTAACCCGTACCCTAACCCTAAACCTAACCCTAACCCAAACCCAAACCCTAAACCTATCCCGTGCCCTAACCCTAATGCTAACCTGTCCCTAAACCTAGACCTAACCCGTACTCTAACCCTAACCCGTACCCTAACACTAACCCTAAACCTAAACCTAAACCGTACCCTAACCCTACCCCTAACACTAACCCTAACCCTAACCCTAACCCGTAATCTAACCCTAACCCTAACCCGTACTCTAACCCTAACCCTAACCCTAACCCTATCACTAACCCTAACCCGCACCTAAACCTAACCCTAACCCATACCCTAACACTAACCCGTAACCTAAACCTAAACCTAAACCTAAACTTATCCTGTACACTAACCTATCCTGTACCCTAAACCTAACCCTAACCTGTACCCTAACCTTAACCCTAACCCTAACCCTATCCATACACAAACCCTAACACTAAACCTAACACTAACCCTAACACATATTCTAACCCTAACCCTAACCCTAACCCTAAACCTAACCCTAACCCGTGTTCTAACCCTAACCCATACCCTAACACTCACCCTTACCCTAACCATAAATCTAACCCGTACCCTAACCCTAAACGTAACCCTAAACCGAACCCAAACCCTAAGCCTATCCCGTGCCCTAACCCTAATGCTAACCTGTCCCTAAACCTAGACCTAACCCGTACTCTAACCCTAACCCGTACCCTAACACTAACCCTAAACCTAAACCTAAACCGTACCCTAACCCTACCCCTAACCCTAACACTAACCCTAATCCTAACACTATCCCGTACACTAACCCTAACCCTAACCCGTACGGGTAACCTAACCCTAACCCTAACTCTAACCCTAACACTAAACCTACCCCGTACTCTAACCCTAACCCAAACCATAACCCTAACCCGTACCCTAACCCGTAACCTAACCTTAACCCTAACCTGTACACTAACACGTACCATAACCCTAAACCTAATCCTAACCCTAACCCTAAACCTAAACCATACCCTACCCCTCACCCTAACCCATACCCTAACCCTAACTCGTACCCTAACCCTAACCCTTACACTAACCCCTAACCCTAACCCTAACCCGTACCCTAAACCTAACCCTAACCCTAGCTCGTACCCTAACCCTACCCCTAAACCTGTCCCTAACCCATACCATACCCCTAACCCGTAACCTAAACCTAACCCTAACCCTAAACTTAACCCACACGCTAACCCTATCCCGTACTCTAAACCTAACCCTAACGCGTACCCTAACCCTAACCCTAACCCTATCCGTACACTATCCCTAACCCTAACCCTAAACCTAACACTAACCCTAACCCGTACTCTAATCCTAAACCTAACCCTAACTCTAAACCTAACCCGTAATATAACCCTAACACTAATCCTAACCCTAAGCCTAACACTAACCCTAACACTAACCCTAACCCGTACTCTAACCCTAACCCTAACCTTCACCCTAACCCTAAACCATACTGTAACCGTATACCGTACCATAACCCTAAACCTAACCCGTACCCTAACCCTAAACCTAACTCGTACACTAACCCTAACCCTAACCCGGATCCTAACACTAACCCCAAACTATACCCTAAACCTAACCCGAACCCTAAATCTAACCCGAACCCTAACCCTTACCCTCACCCGTACACAAACGGTAAACCTAACCCGTACCCTAACACTAACCCAAACCCATACTCTAACCCTAACCCTAACCGTAAACCTAACACGCACCCTGAACTTAACCCTAACCCTAACACAAAACATAACCCTTAACCGTAACCTAACCCTAACACATACCATAACTCTAACCCTAACCTTAACCGTAAACCTAACCCATACCCTAACCCTAAAACTAACCCGTACCCTAACCCCAACCCTAACCCTAACCCATTCCCTAACACTAACCCTAACCCTAACCCTGACCCTAAACCTAACCCTAACACTTACACTAATCCTAACCCTAACCCTAAACCGTAACCTAAACCTAACCCTAAGCGTAAACTGTACATTAACCCCAACACTAACTCTAACACTAACACTACCCCGTACTATAACCCTAACCCTAACCCTGACCCTAAACCATACACTAACCCTAACCATAACCCTAACACTAATCCTACCCCGTACTCTAACCCTAAACCTAACCCTAAAACTAACACTAACCCTAACCCGTAGTCTAACACTAACCCTAACTCTAAACGTAACCCTAACCCTTACGCTAACACTAACCCGTACCCTAACACTAACCCTAAACCTAACACTATCCCTAACCGTACTCTAACCCTAAACCTAACCCTAACTCTAACCTTAACCCGTACTATAACCCTAAACCTAACCCTAACCATAACCTAACCTTAACCCGTAATCTAACCCTTTCCCGTAGCCTAACCCTAACCCTAAACCCTAACCCTAAACCCTAACCCTAAACCTAACCGTATTCCTTACCCTATGCCATACCCAAACGGAACACCTAACCCGTACCCTAACACTAACCCAAACCCGTACTCTAACCCTAACCATAACCCTAACCCTATCCCTAAACCGCACCCTAAACTTAACCCTAACCCTAACACTAACCTTAACCCTTAACCGTACCCTAACCCTAACCCACACCCTAACCCTAACCATAACTTTAACCATAACCCTAACCCGTAACCTAACCCTAATCTAACCCGTACCCTAAACCCAACCCTAACCCTAACCCATACCCTAACACTAACCCTAACCCTAACCCTGACCCTAAACCTAACCCTAACCCTTACACTAATCCTAACCCTAACCCTAACCCGTAACCTAAACCTAACCCTAAGCCTAAACTGTACATTAACCCCAACACTAACCCTAACAATAACACTACCCCGTACTCTAACCCTAACCCTAAACCTGACCCTAACACATACACTAACCCTAACCATAACACTAACACTAATCCTACCCCGTACTCTAACCCTAAACCTAACCCTAAAACTAACACTAACCCTAACCGGTACTCTAACACTAACCTTAACCCTAAACGTAAAGCTAACCCTTACGCTAACCCTAACCCGTACCCTAACACTAACCCTAAACCTAACACTATCCCGAACCGTACTCTAACCCTAAACCTAACCCTAACTCTAACCCTAACCCGTACTATAACCCTAAACCTAACCCTAACCATAACCTAACCTTAACCCGTATTCTAACCCTTTCCCATAGCCTAACCCTAACCCTAACCCTAAACCCTAACACTAAACCTAACCCTATTCCTTACCCTATGCCATACCCAAACGGAACACCTAACCCGTACCCTACACTAACCCAAACCCGTACTCTAACCCTAACCATAACCCTAACCCTATCCCTAAACCGCACCCTAAACTTAACCCTAACCCTAACACTAAACTTAACCCTTAACCGTACCCTAACCCTAACCCACACCCTAAACCTAACCCTAACTTTAACCGTAACCCTAACCCGTAACCTAACCCAAAAACTAACCCATACCCAACCCCCAACCCTAACCATAACCCATACTCTAACACTAACCCTAACACTAACCCTAACTCTAAACCTAACCCTAACCCGTACACTAACCCTAACCCTAACCCTAACCCGCACCCTAAACCTAACCATAACCCATACCCTAAACCTATCCCGTAACCTAATCCTAATGCTAACCCTAAACTTATCCCGTACGCTAACCCTATCCCATACCCTAAACCTAACCCTAACCCGTAACCTAACCCTAAACCTAACCCTAAGCCTAACCGGTACATTAACCCTAACCCTAACCCTAACCCTAACACTAACCCTACCCTGTAATCTAACCCTAACCCTACCCTAAACCTAACCCTAACCCATACCCTAACCCTAACCCTAAACCTAAACCTTTCCCTATCCCTAACACTAACCCTAACCCTTACTCTAACCCTAACCCTAACCCTTACCCTAAGTGTACTCTAAGCCTAACCCTAAACATCACCCTAACCCTAACCCGTACTGTAACCCTAACCTGTACCGTAGACCTAACACTAACCAGTACCCTAACCCTAACAATAATTCGTACCCTAACGCTAACCCTAACCCTGACACTAACCCTAACCCTAACCCTTACCCTAAACCTAACCTGTACCCTAACCCTAAACCTAACCCTAACCCGTACCCTAAACCTAACCCTAAACCGTACCCTAACCCTAAACCTAACCCTAAACGTGACCCTAACCCTAACCCTAAACGTACCCTAAGCCTAACCCATACCCTAAACCTAACCCTAACCCTAACCCTATCTGTACTCTAACCCTAACCCTAACCCTATCCCGTATTCTAACCCTAACCCTAACCATAACCATAACCTGCTCCCTAAACTTAACCCTAACCCTAACCCAAACCATAACCCTTAACCGTAACCTAACCCTAACCCATATCCTAAACCTAACACTAACCTTAACCGTAACCCTAACCCATACCCTAACCCTAAAACTAACCCGTACCCTAAACCCAACGCTAACCCTAACCCGTACCCAAACACTAACCCTAACCCTAACCCTGACCCTAAACCTAACCCTAACCCTTACACTAATCCTAACCCTAACCCTACCCCGCACCCAAAACCTAACCCTAACCCGTACCCTAACCCTAACCCGTAACCTAAACCGAAGCCTAACCCTAAACTTAACCCGTACGCTAACCCTATCCCGTACCCTACACCTAAACCTAACCCGTATCCTAACGCTAAAGCTAACCCTAAGCCTAAACCGTACATTAATCCTAAACCTAACACTAACACTAACCTTACACCGTACTCTAAAATTACCCTAACCCTAACCCTAACCCGTACACTAACCCTAACCCTAGCCCTAACCCTAACACTAATCCTACCCCGTATTCTAACCCTAAACCTAACCCTAATCCTAACCCTAACCCGTACCCTAACACTAACCCTAACCCTAACACTAACTGTATTCTAACCCTTACCCTAACCTTCACCCTAACACTAACCCGTACTTAACCCTAACCCATACCATAACCCTAAACCTAACCCTTACCCTAACCCTAACCCTAACTCGTACCCTAACCCTAAACCTAACCCTGACCCTAACCCTAACCCTAACCCGTACCCTAAACCTAAACCGTACCTTAAACCTAACCCTACCCTAACTCGTACCCTAAACCTACCCTAACCCTGACCCTACCCGTAACCCTAACCCATACCCTAAGCCTAACGCATACCCACCCTAACCCTAAACCTAACCCTAACCCTAAACCGTACCCTAAACGTAACCCTAAACCTCTACCTAACCCGTACCCATACCTATCCCATAACCTAACCCTAAACCAAACCCGTTCCCAAACCCTAACAGTAACCCTAACCTATACCCTAGCGCTAACCCTAACCCTAACCCGGACCCTAAACCTAACCCTTACCCTGACCGTAACACTACCCCTATCCCGTACCCTAACTCTAAACCGTACACGAACACTAACCCTAAACCTAACCCATACCCTAACCCTAAACGTAACCCTAGCCCGTACCCAAACCCTAACCGGAACCTTAACCCTAACCCTAACCTGTACCCTAACCCTACCCGTAGCGTAATCCTAACTCTAACCCTAACACCTAAACCTAAGCCTAACCCTAACCCTTACCCGAACCCGTACCCAAAAGGTAAACCTAACCCGTACCCTAAGACTAAACCAAACCCGTACTCTAACCCTAACCATAACCATAACCCTAACCCTAACCCGCACCCTAAATTTAACCCTAACCCTAACCCAAACCATAACCTAACCCTAACCCTAACCTTAACCATAACCCTAATCCGTACCCAAACCCTAAAACTAACCCATACCCTAACCCCAACCTTAACGCTAACCCGTACCCTAACACTAACCCTAACCCTAACCCTGACCCTAAACCTAACCCTAACCCTAACCCAACCCGCACCCTAAACCTAACACTAACCCGTACCCTAAAGCTCTACCGTAACCTAAACCGAAGCCTAACCCTAATTAACCCGTTCGCTAACCCTATTCCGTACCCTAAACCTAACCCTAACCCGTACCCTAAACCTACACCGTAACCTAAACCTAACCCTAACCCTAAACATAACCCATACGCTAACCCTATCCCGTACCCTAAACCTAACCCTAACCCATAGCCAAACCCTAACCTAACCCTAAGCCTAACTCGTATATTAACCCTTACCCTAACCCTAACACTAACCCTACCCCGTACCCTAACCCTTACCCTAACCCTAACTCTAACCCGTACCCTTAACCTATCCCTAACCCTAACTCGTACCCTAACCCTAACCCTAATCCTGACCCTAACCCTAACCCTAACCCATACCCTAAAACTAACCCATACCCTAACGCTAACAATAAACCTAACCCTAACCCTAACCCGTACCCTAAACCTAACCATAACTCTTGACCTAACCCATACCCAACCTTATCCCGTACCCTAACCCTAACCCTAAACCGTACCGAAACCCTAACAGTAACACTAACCCATACCCTAGCGCTAACCCAAACCCTAACCCTAAGCCTAACCAGCACCCTAAACCTAAACCTAACCCTAACCATAACCATAAAACTTACCCGTACCCTAAACCTAACCCATATCCTAACACTAACCCTAATCTTAAACATAACCCTAACCCGTACCCTAACCCTAAAACTACCCGTACCCTAACCACAACCCTAACCCTAACACGTACCATAACCCTATCCCTAACCCTAACCCTGACCCTAAACCTAACCCTAACCCATACCCAAAACCTAATCCTAACACGTACCCTAACCCTAAACCTAACACTAACACTTTCCCTAACCCGTACCCAAATGGTAAAACTAACCCGTAACCTAACACTAACCCAAACCCGTACTCTAACCCTAACCCTTACCTAACACTAACCCTACCCCGTACTCTAACACTAAACCTAACCCTAACGTGTACCCTAAACCTAACCCTAACCCTAACCCTAACACTAACCCTAACCCGTAATCTAACCCTAACCCTAACACTAACACTAACCCTGCCCCGTACTCTAACACTAACCCTAACTCTAACCCTAACCCGTACTCTAATCCTAACCCTAACCCTAACCCTAACCCTAACCCTAACACTAACCCTAACCCGCACCTAAACCTAACCCTAACCCGTACCCTAACTCCAACCTGTAACCTAAACCTAAACCTAAACCTAAACTTATCCCGTGCACTAACCCTATCTTGTACCCTAAACCTAACCCTAACCTGTACCCTAACCCTAACCCTAACCCTAACCCTATCCGTACACAAACCCTAACCCTAAACCTAACACTAACCCTAACCCATACTCTAACACTAACCCTAAACCTAAAACTAACCCTAACCCGTGTTCGAACCCTAACCCGTACCCTAACACTCACCCTTAGCCTAACCATAAACCTAACCCGTACCCTAACCCTAAACGTAACCCTAACCCGATCCCAAACCCTAAACCAATCCCGTACCCTAACCCTAATGCTAACCTGTCCCTAACCCTAGACCTAACCCGTACTCTAACCCTAACCCGTACCCTAACACTAACCCTAAACCTAAACCTATACCGTACCCTAACCCTAACACTAACCCTAATCCTAACACTATCCCGTACACTAACCCTAACCCTAACCCTAACCCGTACCCATACCCTAACCCTAACCCTAACTCTAACCCTAACACTAACCCTACCCCGTACTCTAACCCTAACCCAAACCGTAACCCTAACACGTACCCTAACCCGTAACCTAACCCTAACCCTAACCTGTACGCTAACACGTACCATAACCCTAAACCTAATCCTAACCCTAACACTAAACCTAAACCATACCCTACCCCTCACCCTAACCCATACCCTAACCCTAATTGTACCCTAACCCTAACCCTTACCCTAACCCCTAACCCTAACCCTAACCCGTACCCTAAAGCTAACCCTAACCCTAACTCGTACCCTAACCATAACCCTAACCATGTCCCTAACCCGTACCATAACCCTAACCCGTAACCTAAACCTAACCCTATCCCTAAACTTAACCGACACGCTAACCCTATACCGTATCCTAAACCTAACCCTAATGCGTACCCTAACCCTAACCCTAACCCTATCCGTACACTATCCCTAACCCTAACCCTAAACCTAACACTAACCCTAACCCGTATTCTAACCCTAAACCTAACCCTAACTCTAAACTTAACCCGTAATATAACCCCAACACTAATCCTAACCCTAAGCCTAACCCTAACCCTAACACTAACCCTAACCCATACTCTAACCCTAACCCTAACCCTAACCATACTCTAACCCTAACCCTAACCCTCACCATAACCCTAACCCGTACTGTAACCGTATACCGTACCATAACCCTAAACCTAACCAGTACCCTAACCCTAAACCTAACTCGTACACTAACCCTAACCCTAAACCTGATCCTAACACTAACCCCAACCTATACCCTAAACCTAACCCGTACCCTAAACCTAACTCTAACCCTAACCCTTACCCTCACCCGTACACAAACGGTAAACCTAACCCATACCCTAACACTAACCCAAACCCGTACTCTAACCCTAACCCTAACCGCTAACCTAACACGCACCCTGAACCTAACCCTAACCGTAACACAAACCATAACCCTTAACCGTTACCTAACCCTAACACATACCATAACCCTAACCCTAACCTTCACCGTAAACCTAACCCATACCCTAAACCTAAAACTAACCCGTACCCTAACCCCAACCCTAACCCTAACCCATACCCTAACACTAACCCTAAACCTAACCCTGACCCTAAACCTAACCCTAACACTTACACTAATCCTAACCCTAACCGTAACCCGTAACCTACACCTAATCCTAAGCCTAAACCGTACATTAACCCCAACCCTAACCCTAACACTAACACTACCCCGTACTCTAACCCTAACCTTAACCCTGACCCTAACCCATACACTAACCCTAACCATAACCCTAACACTAATCCTACCCCGTACTCTAACCCTAAACCTAACCCTAAAACTAACACTAACCCTAACCCGTACTCTAACACTAACCCTAACTCTAAACGTAACCCTAACCCTTACGCTAACCCTAACCCGTACCCTAACATTAACCCTAACACTAACCCTGACCCTAAACCTAACCCTAACCCGTACACTAACCCTAACCCTAACCCTAACCTGCACCCTAAACCTAACCATAACCCGTACCCTAAACCTATCCCGTAACCTAATCCTAACCCTAACACTAAACTTATCCCATACGCTAACCCTATCCCATACCCTAAACATAACCCTAACCCGAAACCTAACCCTAAACCTAACCCTAAGCCTAGCCCGTACATTAACCCTAACCCTAACCCTAACACTAACCCTACCCCGTAATCTAACCCTAACCCTAAACCTAACCCTAACCCTAACCCTAATCCTAACCCATAACCTAACCCATAACCTAACCCTAACCCTAACCCTAAACCTTTCCCTAACCCTAACACTAACCTAAAACTTTACTCTAACCCTAACCCTAACCCTTACCCTAAGTGTACTCTAACCCTAATCCTAACCCTCACCCTAACCCTAACCCGTACTGTAACCCTAACATGTAACATAACCCTAACTCTAACCCATAACCTAACCCTAACCCTAACTCATAGCCTAACACTAACCCTGACCCTAACCCTAACCCGTACCCTAAACCTAACCCGTACCCTAACCCTAAACCTAACCCTAAGCCGTACCCTAAACCTAAACCTAACCCTAACTCATACCCTAACCCTAACTCTAACCCTGACCCTAACCCTAACCCGTACCCTAAACCTAACCCATACCCTAACCCTAATCCTAACCCTATCCGTAACCTTAACTCTTACCCTAAACCTAATCCTAACCCTTGACCTAACCCATACCCAAACCTATCTCGTACCCTAACCCTAACACTAACCTGTACCCAAACATAACAGTAACCCTAAACCATTCCCTAGCGCTAAGCCTAACCCTAAAACTAATCCTAACCCGCACCCTAAACCTAAACCTAACGCTAACCCTAACCAAAACCCTTACCCGTACACTGACCCTAAGCATACCCTAACACTAACCCCTTCTTGAACCGTAACCCTAACCCGTACCCTAACCATAAAACTAACCCGTACCCTAACCCCAACCCTAACCCTCACCCACACCTAAACCTAACCCTAACCCGTAACCTAACCCTTACCCGTAACCTAAACCTAACCCTAACCCTAAACATAACCTGAACACTAAACCTACCCCGTACCCTAAACCTAACCCTAAACTATACACTATCCCTAACCCTAACCCTAACACTATCCGTACACTAACCCTAACCCTAACCCTAACACTAACCCTAACCCGTACTCTAACACTAAACCTAACCCTAAAAGTAACCCTAACCCGTACTCTAACCATAACCCGTACCCTAACACTTACCCTTACACTAACCCTAAACCTAACCCGTATCCTAACCCTAAATGTAACCCTAACCCGTACCCAAACTTTAACCCTAACACGTACCCTAACCCTAACCCTCACCCGCACACTAAACCTAACCCTAACCCTAGACAACAATTACACTAACCGTATCCAGTACCCTAACATTAACCCTAACCCGTACCGTAAACCTAACACTAACCCTAACACTAACCCTAACCCGTACTTTAACCCTACCCATAGCCTAACCCTAACTCTAACCCTAACCCCCAACCCTAACCCTAACTCTCACCCTAACCCGTACCCAAAAGGTAAACCTATCCCGTAAACAAACACTAACCCAAAACCGTACTCTAATCCTAACCCTAACCCTAACCCTAACCGTAACCCGTACCCTAACCCTTCCCGTAGCCTAACCCTAACTCTAACCCTAACCCCTAACACTAACACTAACCCTAACCCTAACCCTTACCATAACATGTACCCAAACGATAAACCTAACACGTACCCTAACTCTAAACCAATCCCGTTCTCTAAACCTAACCCTAACCCTAACCCTAACCCGCACCACAACTTAACCCTAACCCTAACGCAAACCATAACCCTTAACCGTAACCTAACCCTAACCCATACTCTAACCCTAAACCTAACCTTAACCATAACCCTAACTCGTACCCTAACCCTAAAACTAACCCGTACCCTAACCCCAACCCTAAACTTAACGCGTACACTAACACTAACCCTAACCCTAACCCTGATCCTAAACCTAACCCTAACCGCACACTAACCCTAATCCTAAATCTAACCTTAACACTAACCCTATCCCGTACTCGAAACCTAACCCTTACCCTAACCCTAACCCTAACCCTAACCCGTACTCTAACCTTAACCCTAACCCTAACACTAACCATAACCCTAACACTAACCCTAACCAGTACTCTAACCCTAAACCTAACCCTAACACTAACCCTAACCCCCTACTATAATCTTAACCCTAAACCTTACCCTTACCATAACCCTAAGTTGGACCGTAACCTGAACCCGTACCCAAACCTAACCCTAACCCTAAACCTAACCCTAACCTTGACCCTAACCCTAACCCTAACCCCGTACCCTAACCCTAACCCTAACCCGCATTCTAAACCTAACCCAAACCCTAGACCTAACCAGTAGCCTAACCCTAACCCATACCCTAACACTAACCCGAGACCTAACCATAACACTAACCCTAACCCTAACCCGTACACTAAACATAACCCTAACCCATACCCTAACCTTAACCCGTACCCTAACCCTAACCCAGGGCCTAACTCTAACCCGCACCGTAAACCTAACCCTAACCCTAGACATAACCCGTACCCTAACCCTATCACGTACCCTAACCCTAGTCCTAACCCGTATCCTAACCCTAACACTAACCCTAACCCTAACACTAACCCTAACCCGTACACTAACCCTAACCCTAACCCGTACCCGTACCCTAACCCTAACCCGTAACCTAAAGCTAACCCTAACCCTAAACTTAACCCGTACACTAACCCTATCCCATACCCTAAACCTAACCCTAACCCGTACCCTAACCCTAAATCTAACCCTAACACTAACTGTACACAAACCCTAACCCTAACCCTAACCCTAACACTAACCCTAACACGTACTCTAACAATAACCCTAACCCTAAACCTAACCCTAACCATTAAACTAACCCTAACCCGTAACCTAACACTAAACCAGGGCCTAACTCTAACCCGCACCGTAAAACTAACCCTAACCCTAGACCTAACACTTACACTAACCCTATCCCGTACCGGAACCTTAACACTAACCCGTACCGGTACCCTAACATTAACCGTAACCCTAACCCTAGCCCTAACCCTAAACCTAACCCGTACACTAACCCTAAACCGAACCCTAACCCTAACCGTAACCCATACCCTAACCCTACCCGTAGCCTAACCCTAACTCTAACCCTAACCCCTAACCCTACCCTAACCCTAACCCTAACCCGCACCTAAACCTAACCCTAACCCGTACCGGAACCCTAACCCTAACCCTAACCCTAACCCTAACCCTAACCCTATCCGTACACTGACCCTAACCCTAACCCTAAACCTAACCCTAACCCGTACTCTAACCCTAACCCGTACACTAACACTAACCCTAACCCTAACACTAACCCTAACCAGTGCTCTAACACTAAACCTAACCCTAACTCTAACCCTAATCCGTACTATAAACCTAACACGAACCCTAACACTACCCCTAACACTAACAATAACCCTACCCCGTACTCTAACCCTAAACCTAACCCTAACTCTAACCCTAACCTGTAATGTAACCCTAACCCTAAACCTAACCATAACCCTAACCCGTACAGTAACCCTAACTCATACCCTAAACCTAACCCTAACCCTAAACCAGCCCTAACCTTGACCCTAATCCTAACCCTAACCCGTACCCTAACCCTAAACCGTAACCTAACCTTTACCCTAAACCTAACCCGTACCCAACCCCTAAATGTAACCCTAACCCTTACCCAAACCCTAACCCTAACACGTACCCTAACCCTAACCCTAACCCTAACATGCACACTAAACCTAACCCTAACCCTAGACCTAACACCTACACTAACCCTATCCCATTACCTAACCTTAACCCTAACCCGTAACATAACCCTAACACTAACCCTAACCCTAAACCTAACCCGTACCCTAACCCTACCCGTAGCCTAACACTAACTCTAAACCTAACCCCTAACCCTAACCCTAACCCTTACCCTAACCTTTACCCAAATGGTAAACCTAACCCGGACCCTAACACTAACCTAAACCTATACTCTAATCCAAAACCTAACCCTAACCCTAACCCTAACCCATACCCTAACCCTTCCCATAGCCTAACCCTAACTCTAACCCTAACCCCTAACCCTAACCCTAACCCTTACCCTAACACTTACCCAAACGGTAAACCTAACACGTACCCTAACACTAACCCAAACCCGTACTCTAACCATAACCCTAACCCTAACCATAACCCGCACCCTAAACTTAACCCTAACCCTAACTCAAACCATAACCCTTAACCGTAACCTAACCCTAACCCATACCCTAACCCTAACCCTAACCTTAAACGTAACCCTAACTCGTACCTTAACCCTAAAACTAACATGTACCTTAACCCCAGCCCTATCATTAACGCGTACACTAACACTAATCCTAACCCTAACCCTGACCCTAACCCTAACCCTAACTGTACACTAACCCTAAACCTAACCCTAACCCTAATCTCGTACCCTAAAACTAACCCTAACCCGCATCATAAACTTAACCCAAAACCTAGACCTAACCCGTAGCCTAAACCTAACCCATACCCAAACCTTAACAGTAACCCTAAACCATACCCTAGCGCTAACAAAAACCCTAACCCTAACTCTAACCATTACCCGTACCCTAACCCTAACCCATACACTAACCCTAAACCTAAACTTAACCGTAACCCTGACCAGTACCCTAAACCTAAAATTAACCCGGACAATAACGCCAACCCTAACCCTAACCCGTACCCTAACCCTAACCCTAACCCTAACCCTAACCCACACCTAAACCTAACCCTAACCCGTAACCTAAACCTAACCCTAAACCTAAACTTAACCCATACCCTAACCCTATCCCGTACCCTTAACCAAACCCTAACCCGTAACCTAACCCTAAACCTAACCCCAAGCCTATCCCTAACCATTACCCTAACCCTACCCCTAACGCTATCCCTGACCCTAAACCTAACCCTAAACCATACCCTAACCCTAACACTAACCCTAACCCTCACCTAAACCTAACCCTAACCCATACCCTAACCCTAACCCGTAACCTAAACCTAAACCTAAACCTAACCCTTAACACATACGCTAACCCTAACCCGTACCTTAACCTAACCCATACCCTAATCCTAACCCTAACCCTAACCCTAAACGTAACCCTAACCCATACGCTAAACCTACCCTGTACCCTAACACTAACCCTAACCCTAACACTATCCCTAACCCGTACTCTAACCCTAAACCTAACCCTATCTCTAACCCAAACTCGTACTGTAACCCTAAACCTAACCCTAACCTTAAACCTAATCCTAACCCGTACTCTAACCCTATCCTTTAGCCTAACACTAACTCTAACCCTAACCCCTAAACCTAACCCTAACCCTTACCTAACCCGTACCCAAACGGTAAACCTAAACCGTTCCATAACACTAACCCAAACCCGTACTCTAACCCTAACTCTAACCCTAAAACTAAACCACACCCTAAACTTAACCCTAACCCTAACGCTAACCATAACCCTTAACCGTACCCTAAACCTAACCCTAACTCGTACCCTAACCCTAACACTGACCCTAACCCTAACCCGTACACTAACCCTAACCCGTACCCTAACCCTAACCCTAACCCTATCCGTAACCCTCCCGTACCCTAAACCTAACCCTAACCCAGGTCCTAACCCATACCCAAACCTATCACGTACCCTAACCCTAACCCTAAACCGTATCCAAACCCTACGAGTAACCCTAACCCATTCACTAGCGGTAAGCCTAACCCTAACCCTAAGCCTAACCCGCACCCTAAACCTAAACCTTACCGTAACCCTAACCATAACACTTACCTGTACCCTAACCCTAACCCATATTCTAACAATAACACTAACCTTAACCGTAACCCTAACCTGTACCCTAACCATAAAACTAACCCATACCCTAACCCCAACCCTAACCCTAACCCGTACCATAATCCTATCCCTAACCCTAACCCTGACCCTAAACCTAACCCCAACCCGTACCCTAACCCTAACCCGCACCTAAACCTAACCCTAACCGGTACCCTAACTCTAAGCCATAACCTAAACCTAACCCTAACCCTAAACTTAACACATACACTAACCCTATCCTGTACCCTAAACCTAACCCTAACCCATACCCTAACCCTAACCCAAACCCTAACCCTATCCGTACACTAACCCTAACCCTAACACTAACCCTAACATGTATTCTAAACCTAACCCTAACCCTCAACGTAACCCTAACCCGTAATCTAACACTAACCCTTTACCCTAACACTAATCCTAACCCTAACACTATCCCTAACCCGTACCCTAACCCTAAACGTAACCCTAACTCGTACCCAAACCCTAACCCTAACACGTACTCTAAATCTAACCCTAAACCACACACTAAAACTAACCCTATATCTAGACCTAACATGTACACTAAACCTATCCTGTACCGTAACCTTAACCCTAACCCGTACCGTAACCCTAACACCTAACCTAACCCTAACCCTAACCCTAACCCTAACCCATAGACTAACCCTAACCTGAAACCTAACCCTAACCCTAACCCTCAACGTACCCTAACCCTAACCCTAACCCGTACCCTAACACTAACTTTACACTAACCCTAAACCTAACCCATAACCTAACCCTAAACGTAACCCTAACCCGTACCCAAACCCTAACCGTAACACGTACCCTAACACTAACCCTATCCCTAACCCGCACACTAAACCTAAATGAAACCCTAGACCTAACACGTACACTAAACCTATCCCGTACCGTAACCTTAACCCTAACCCGTACTGTAACCCTAACACTAACCCTAACCCTAACCCGAACCCTAACCCGTACACGAACCCTAACCCTAACCCTAAACTTACCCTAACGCTAACCCTAACCCTAACACTAACACTAACCCTTACCCGTACTCTAACCTAACCCTAACCCTAAACCTAATCCCCTACTATAACCCTAACCCTAAACCTAACCCTAACCCTAACCCTAACTCATACCGTAACCCGAAATCGTACCCTAACCCTAACCCTAACCTTAAACTAACCCTAACCCTGACCCTAACCCTAAACCTAATCCTGCACCCTAACCCGCACCCTAAACTTAACCCTAACCCTCACGCAAAACATAACCCTTAACCGTAACATAACCCTAACCCATACCCTAACCCTAACCTAACCTTAACCATAACGCTAACCTGTACCCTAACCCTAAAAGTAACCCATACCCTAACCGCAACCCTAACCCTAACCTGTCCCCTAACACTAACCATAACCCTAACCCTGACCCTAAACCTAACCCTAACCCATACCCTAACCCTAACCCGTAACCTAACCCTAACCCTAACCCTAAACTTAAACCGTACGCAAACCCTATCCCGTACCCTAAACCTAACCCTAACCTGTAACCTAACAATAAACCTAACCCTAAGCCTAACCCATACATTAAACCTAACCCTAACACTAAAACAAAACCTATCACATACTCTAACCCTAATCCTAACTCTAACCCTAACCCGTAACCTAACCCTAACCCTAACCCTAACCCTAACACTAACCCTACCCCGTACTCTAACCCTAACACAAACCCTAACCCTAACCCGTACTCTAACCTTAACCCTAACCCTAACCCTAATCCTAACCGTTTTCTAACCCTAACACTAACCCTCACCCTAACCCTAACCGTACTGTAACCCTAACCCGTACAATATCCCTAACCCTATTCCGTACCCTAAACCTAACTCGTCACCTAAACCTAACCCTAACCCTAAACTTAACCCGTACGCTAACCCTATCCTGTACCCTAAACCTAACCCTAACCAGTACCCCTACCCTAACATAAACCCTAACCCGAACTCTAACCCTAACCCCTAAACCTAACCCTAACCCTAACCCTTACCCTAACCTGTACCCAAAAGATAAACCTAACCCGTACCCTAACACTAACCCAAACCGGTACTCTAAACCTAACCCTAACCCTAACACTAACCCTAACCCTAAACGGCACCATAAACTTAACCCTAACCGTAACCCTAACATTAACCCTTAACGGTACCCTAACCCTAACTCGTACCCTAACCCTAACACTGACCCTAACCCTAAACCATACCCTAATCCTAACCCGTACCCTAACCCTAAACCTAACCCTAACCCTAACTCGTACCCTAAAACTAACCTTAACCCTGACCCTAACCCAAACCCTAACCCGTACCCTAAACCTAACCCATACCCTAACCCTAACCATAAACTTAACCCTAACACAATTCCGTACCCTAAACCTAACCCTAACCCTTGCCTTAACCCGTACCCAACCCTATCCCATACCCTAACCCTAACCCTAACCGGTCCCCAAACCCTAAGAGTAAACCTAGCCCATACCCTAGCGCTAACCCTAAACCTAACCCTAACCGTAACAATAAACCACACCCTAAACCTAACCCCAACTCTAACCCTAACCATAACCCTTACCCGTACCCTAACCTAACCCATACCCTAACCCTAACCCTAAACTTAACCGTAAACTTGACCCGTACCCTAACCCTAAAATTAACCCATACCCTAATCCCAACCCTAACCCTAAATCTAACCCTAACCCGTACCCTAACCCTAAACCTAATCCTAACTCTAAACCTAACCCGTACTCTAACCCTAACCCTAACCCTAACCCTAACCGTACTCTAACCCTAACACTAACCCTCACCCTAACACTAACCCGTACTTTAACAAAACCCGTACCATAACCCTAAACCTAACCCTAACTTTAAGCGTAACCCTGACCCGTACCCTAACCCTAAATCTCACCCAGACCCTAACCCCAACACTAACCCTAACCCTTACCCTAAACCTATCCCTAACGCTAACCCTGACCCTAATCCTAACCCTAAACCGTAGCCTAACCCTAACCATAACCCTCACCTAAACCTAACCCTAACCCTAAACTTAAACCGTACGCAAACACTATCCCATACCCTAAATCTAAAACTAACCCGTATCCTAACCCTAAACCTAACCCTAAGGCTAACCCGTACATTAACCCTAACCCTAACACTAACACTAACCCTACACTGTAACTCTAACACTATCCCTAACCCTAACCCGTACCCTAACACTAAACCTAACCCTAACCCTAACCCTAACACTAACCCTAACCCGTACTCTAAACCTAACCTAACCCTAACCCTAACCGTACTCTAAACCTAACCCTAACCCTCACCCTAACCCTATCCCGTACTGTAACCCTAACCCATACCATAACCCTAACCCTAACCCGTACCCTAAACCTATCCCTAACTCGTACCTTAACACTTAACCTAACCCTGACCCTAACCCTAGTCCTAACCCATACCTTAAACCTAACCAATGACCTAACCCTAACCCTAACCTAACCCTAAATCTAACTCGTACCCTAACCCTAACCCTAACCCTGACCCTAACCCTAACCATGGCCTGTACCCTAAACCTAACCCATACGATAATCCAAACCGTAAATCTAACCCTAACCCTAAACTCTACCCTAAACCTACCCTAAACCTTGACCTATCCCGAACCCAACCCTATCCCGTAACCTAAACCTAACCCTAACCCGTACCCAAACCCTAACAGTAACCCTAACCCATACCCAACGCTAACCCTAACCCTTACACTAACCCTAACCAGCACCCTAAACCTAAACCTAACCCTAACCCTAACCCTAACCCTAACCTTAACCCTTACATGTACCCTAACCCTAACCCATACCCTAAACCTAACCCTAACTTTAACCGTAACCCTGACCTGTACACTAACCTAAAACTAACCCGTACCCTACCCCCAACCCTAACCCTAACCCGTACCATAACCCTATCCCTAACCCTAACACTGACTGAAAAACCTAACCCTAACCCGTACTCTAACCCTAATCCTAAACCTAACCCCCACCTAAACCTAACCCTAACCCATACCCTAACCTGAACCCATAACCTAAACCTAACCCTAACCCTAAATTAAACCGTACGGAAACCCTATTCCGAACCCTAACCCGTACCCTAACCCTAACCCTAACCCTATCCGTACACTAACCCTAACCCTAACCCTAACCCTAACCCTTACCTGTACTCTAACCATAACCCTAAACCTAAACCTAACCCTAACCCGTACTCTAACCCTAACCCGTACCCTAAAACTATCCCTAACCCGTACTCTAAACCTAAACCTAACGCTAATTCTAACCTAACCCGTATTATAACCCTAACCCTAACTCAAGCCTTAACCCTAACACTAAACCGTACAGTAACGCTACCCCGTATCCTACCCCTAACCCTAACCGTAAACCTAACCCTAACCATGAACCTAACCCTAACACTAACCCGTACCCTAACCCTAAACCATACCCTAACCCATTACCCTAAACCTAACCCGTACCCTAACCCTAAAAATAACGCTAACCCGTACCCAAACCCTAACCCTAACACGTGCCCTAAACCTAACCCTAACGTTCACACTAAACCTAACTCTAACCCAAGACCTAACACGTACACTAACCCTATCCCGTAACCCAATCTTAAGTCTAAACCATACCGTAAACCTAACACTAACCCGAACCCCAACCCTAACCCTAAACCGTACACTAACCCTAACCCGAACCCTAACCCTAACCCGTACCCTAACCCTACCCGTAGCCTAACCCTAACTCTAATCCTAACCCCTAACCTAAACCTAACCCTAACCCTTACACTAACATATACCCAAACGGTAAACCACACCGTACCCTAACACTAACCCAAACCCGTAGTCTAACCCTAACCCTAACCCTAAACCTAACCCTAAACCGCACCCTAAACTTAACACTAACCCTAACCCTAACCATAACCCTTAACCATACCCTAACCCTAACCCACACGCTAAACCTAACCCTAACCCGTACCCTAACCCTAACCCGCACCTAAACCTAACCCTAACCCGTACCCTAACCCAAACCCGTAACCTAAACCTAACCCTAACCCTAAACTTAACCCGTACGCTAACCCTATTCCGTACCCTAAACCTAACCAGAACCCGTAATCTAACCCTAAACCTAAAACAAAGCCTAACCCGTACATTAACCCTAACCCTAACCCTAACACAAACCCTACCCCGTACTCTAACACTAACCCTAACCCTAACCCGTATCCTAACCCTAACCCTAACCCTAATCCTAACACTAACGCTAACCCGTACTCTAAACCTAACCCTAACCCTCACCCTAATTCTAAACCGTACTGTAACCCTAACCCATACCATAACCCTAAACCTAACCCGTACCCTAAACCTAACCCGTACCCTAACCCGTACCCTAAACCTAACCCTAAAGCTAACTCATACCCTAAACCTAACCCTAACCCTGACATAACCCTAACACTAACCTGTACCCTAAGTTAACCCATACCCCAACCCTAACCCTAATCCCAACCCTAACACTTACCCTAACCCTAACCCTTACACTAATCCTAACCCTAACCCTAACCCGCACCCTAAACCTAACCCCAAACCGTACCCTAACCCTAACCCGTAACCTAAAACTAACCCTAACCCTAAACTAAACCGTACGCTAACCCTATCCCGTACACTAAACCTAACCCTAACCTGTATCCTAACCCTAAACCTAACCCTAAGCCTAACCCGTACATTAACCCTAACCCTAAACCTAACACTAACCCTACTCCGTACCCTAACCCTAACCCTAACCCTAACCCTAACCCTAACCCTTTCCCTAACCCTAACACTAACCCTAACCCATACTCTAACCCTAAACCTAACCCTAACCCTAACCGTACTCTAACCCCAACCCTAACCCTCACCCTAACCTAACCCGTACTGTAACCCTAACCCGTAACATAACCCTAACTCTAACCCATACCCTAACCCTAACGCTAACTCGTACCCTAACCCTAACCTTGACCCTAACCCTAACGTGTACCCTAAACCTAACCCTGACCGTAACCCTAACGCGTACCCTAAACCTAACCTTAACCCTAAATCATACCCTAACCCTAACCCTAACCCCCACCTAAACCTGACCCTAACCCGTACCCTAACCCTAACCCGTAACCTATGCCTAACCCTAACCCTAAACTTAACCAGTACACTAACCCTATCCCATACCCTAAACCTAACCCTCACCCGTACCCTAACCCTAACCCTAACCCTAACCCTATCCGTACACTAATCCTAACCCTAACCCAAACACTAACCCTAATCCGTTCTCTAACACTAACCCTAACCCTAAACCTAACCCTAACCCGTACTCTAACCCTAACCCGTACCCTAACACTAACCCTTACCCTAACCCTAAACCTAACCCGTACCCTAACCCTAAACGTACCCCTAACCCGGCCCCAAACCCTAAACCTAACACGTACCCTAACCCTAACCCTAACCCTAAGCCGCACACTAAACCTAACCCTAACCCTACACCTAACAAGTACACTAACCCTAAACCGTACCGTAAACTAAACCCTAACCCGAACCGTAACCCTAACACTGAACTTAACCTTAACCCTAAACCTAACCATAACCCCAACCCGTAGACTAACCCTAACGCGAACCCTAACCCTAACCCTAACCCGTACCTTAAACCTACGCGTAGCCTAACCCTAACCCTAACCCTAACCCCTAACCCTAACCCTAACACTAACCCTTACCGTATCCCGTTCCCAAACGGTAAACCTAACCTGTATCCTAACACTAACCCAAACCCATACTCTAACGCTAATCCTAACCCTAACCCGCACCCTAAACTTAACCCTAATCCTAACCCAAACCATAACCCTTAACCGTAACCTAACACTAAACCATACCCTAACCCTAACCTTAACCATAACCCTAACCCGTACCCTAACCCTAAAACTAACCCGTACCCTAACACCAACCCTAACCCTTATCCATACCGTAACACTAACCCTAACCCTAACCCTGACCATAACTTAACCCTAACCCTTACACTAACCCTAACCCTAACCCTAAACCGCACCCTACACCTAACCCTAACACGTACCCTAACCTTAACCCGTAACCTAACCTAACCCTAACCCTAAACTTAACCCGTACGCTAACACTATCCCATACCCTAAACCTGACCCTAACCCGTATCCTAACCCTAAACCTAACCCTAAGCCGAACCCGTACATAAACCCTAACTCTAACCCTAACACTAACCCTAACACGTACTCTAAACCTAACCCTAACCCTATCCTGTACTCTTAACCTAACCCTAACCCTTCCCTAATCCTAACCCGTATTGTAACCCTAACCCGTATCATAACCCTAACCCTAACCTGTACCCTAACCCTAACCCTATCTCGTACACTAACTCTAATCCTAACCCGTACTATATGCCTAACCTTAAACGTAACCCTAACCCTAACACTACCCCTTACTCTAACCCTATCCCGTAGCCTAACCATAACTCTAACACTAATCCCTAACTCTTACCCTAACCCTTACCCTAACCCGTACCCAAAAGGTAAACCTAACCCGTACCCTAACACTAACCCAAACCCAAACTCTAACCCTAACCCTAACACTAACCTTAACCTTAAACCGCACCCTAAACTTAACCCTAACCCTAACCCTAACCATAACCCCTAAACGTACCCTAAGCCTAACCCACACGCTAACCCTATCTGTAACTTTAAACTTAACCCTAACCCGTACCCTAACCCTAAAACTAACCCATACCCTAAACCCAACCCTAAGGCTAACCCACACCCTAACACTAACCCTAACCCTAACCCTGACACTTAACCTAAACCTAACCCATACACTAACCCTAAACCTAAGCCTAACCCGCACCCTAAACCTAACCATAACCCGTACCCTAACCCTAACCCGTAACATATATCTAACCCTAACCCTAAACTTAATCCGTACACTATCCCTATACAGTACACTAAACCTAACCCTAACCCGTACCCTAACCCTAAACCTAACCCTAAGCCTAACCAGTACATTAACCCTAACCCTAACCCTAACACTAACCCTACCCCGTACTCTAACCCTAACCCTAACCATAACCATAACCCGTACCCTAACCCTAACCATAACCCTAACCCTTTCCCTAATCCTAACACTAAACCTAACCCGTACTGTAACCCTAACCCTAACCCTAACCCCAACCGTATTCTAACCCTAACCCTAACCCTCACCCTAACACTAAACCGTACTGTAACCCTAACCCATAACAAAAACCTAACCCTAACCCGTACCCTAACCCTAACCCTAAGTCGTACCCTAACTCTAACCCTGACCCAAACACTAATGCAAACCCGTAACCTAAACCTAACCTCTACCCTAACCCTAACCCTAACCCTACACCGTACCCTAAACCTAACCCTAACCCTAACTCGTACCCTAACCCTAACCCTAACCCGTACCCTAAACATAACAATTACCCTAACCCTAACCCTAAACCTAACCCTAACCCTAACTCGTACCCTAAACCTGAACCTAACCTTTGACCTAACCCGTACCCAAACTATCCTGTACCCTAAGCCTAACCCGTACCCTAACCCTAACAGGAACACTAACCCATACCCTAGGCAAACCGTAACCCTAAACCTAAGCCTAACCCCAACCCCAAACCTAAACCTAACCCTAATCCTAACCATAAACCTTACCCGTACCCTAAACCTAACCCTTACCGTAACACTAACCCGAACCTTTACCATAACCCTAACCCGTACCCTAACCCTAAAACTAACCCATACCCTAACCCCACCCCTAACCCTAACCCATACCTTAACCTTATCCCTAACCTTAACCCTGACCCTAAACCTAAACCTAACCCGTACCCTAACCCTAACCTGCACCTAAACCTAACCCTAACCCATACCCTAACCCTAACCCATAACCTAAACCTAACGCTAACCCTAAACTTAACCCGTACACTAACCCTATCCCGTACCCTAAACCTAACCATAAACCGTACCCTAACCCTAACCCTAACGCTAACCCTAAAACTTCCGCACACTAACTCTAACCCTAACCCTAACCCTAAACCTAACCCTAACCCATACTCTAACCCTAACCCGTACCCTAAAACTAACCGTTACCTTAACCCTAAAACTAACCCGTACACTAACCCTAAACGGAACCCTAACCTGTACCCAAACCCTATCCCTAACACGTACTCTAACCCTAAACCTAACCTTAAACCTAACCATAACCCGCACACTAAACCTAACCCTAACCCTAGACCTAACACTTACACTAACCCTATCGCGTACCAGAAACTTAACCCTAACCTGTACCGATACCCTAACACTAACCGTAACCCTAACCCGTACCCTAACCCTAACCTGTACCCTAACACAAACCCTAAGCCTAACACTAACCCTAACCCGTATTCTAACCCTAAAACTAACCCTAACTGTAACCCTAACCCGTAATATAACCCTAACCCGTACCCTAACACTAACCCTAACCCTAACACTAACCCTACCCCGTACTCTAACCCTAAACCTAAACCTAATTCAAAACCTAACCCGTATGGTAGCCCTAACCCTAACCCTAACCCTAACCCTAACCCGTACAGTAACCCTAATTCGTACCCTAACCCTAACCCTAACCTTAAACCTAACTGTAACCCTGACCCTAATCCTAACCCTAAACCTAAACCTAACCATAACCCTGACACTAAACCTAAACCTAACCCATACCTTAACCCTAAATATAACCCTAACCCGTACTCACCCCTAACCCTAACACGTAACCTAACCCTAACCCTAACCCTAACCCGCACACTAAACCTAACCCTAACCCTAGACCTAACCCGTACACTAACCCTATCCCGTACCCTAAACCTAACCCTAACCCATACCCTAACCCTACCCGTAGCCTAACCCTTACTCTAAACCTAACCCCCAACCCTAAACCTAACCCTTACCCTAACTCGAACCAAAACGGTAAACCTAACAAGTACCCTAACACTAACCCAAACCCGTACTCTAATCCTAACCCTAACCCTAATCCGTACCCTAACCCTTCCCGAAGCCTAAACCTAACTCTAACTCTAACCCCTAACCCTAACCCTAACCCTAACCCTAACCCTTACCCTAACACGTACCCAAACGAAAACCTAACACGTACCCAAACACTAAACCAAACCCTGACCCTAAACCTAACCCTAAC
This sequence comes from Urocyon cinereoargenteus, assembly GCA_032313775.1. Lineage (NCBI taxonomy): Eukaryota > Metazoa > Chordata > Mammalia > Carnivora > Canidae > Urocyon > Urocyon cinereoargenteus. The sequence continues at coordinate 941,089 of JAVLSZ010000007.1, read as the reverse complement.
CGCACACTAACCCTAACCATAACCCTAACCCGTACTCTAACATTAACCAAACCCTAACACTAACCATAACCCTAACACTAACCCTAACCAGTACTCTAACCCTAACCCTAACCCGTACCCTAAACCTAACCCATACCCTAACCCTAACCCTAACCCTAAACCTGACCCTAACCCTAACCCTAACCCGTACCCTAAACCTAACCCATACCCTAACCATAACCCTAAACCTAAACCTAACCCTATCCCGTACCATAAACCTAACCCTAACCCTTGTCCTAACCCGTACCCAACCCTATCCTGTAACCTAAACCTAATCCTCACCCGTACCCAAAACCTAAGAGTAACGCTAACCCATACCCTAGCGCTAACACTAACCCCAACCCAAAGCCTAAACCGCACACTAATCCTGAACCTAAACATAATCCTAACGATAACCCTTACCCGTACCCTAACCCTAACCCATAACCTAACACTAACCCTAACATTAACCGTAACCCTAACCGTACCATAACCCTAAAACTAACCCGTACCGTAACCCAAACCCTAACGCTAACCCGTACCATAACCCTATTTCTAATCCTAACCCGTACCCAAACCCTAACCATCACACGTACCCTAAACCTAACACTAACCCTAACCCTAAACTGTACCCAAACAGTAAACCGAACCCGTACCCTAAAACTAACCCAAACCCGTACTCTAACCCTAACCCTAACCATAACCATAACCCGCATCCTAAACTTAACCCTAACCCTAACCCAAACTATAACCCTTAACCGTAACCTAACCCTAACCCATACACTAACCCTAACCCTAACCTTAACCGTAACCCTAACCCATACCCTAACCCTAAAACTAACCCGTACCCTAACCCCAACCCTAACCCTAACCCATACCCTAACACTAACCCTAATCCTATCCCTGAGCCTAAACCTAACCCTAACACTTACACTACTCCTAACCCTAACCCTAACCCGCACCCAAAACCTAACCCGAACCCGTACCCTAACCCTAACCCGTAACCTAAACCTAACCATCACCCTAAACTTAACCCGTATGCTAACCCTATCCCTTACCCTAAACCTAACACTAACCCGTATCCTAACCCTAAACCTAACCCTAAGCCTAAACCGTGCATTAACCCCAAACCTAACCCTAACAATACCCCTACCCCGTACTCTAACCCTAACCCTAACCGTACCCTAACCCGTACACTAAACCTAACCCTACCCTAACCCTAACACTAATCCTACCCCGTACTCTAACCCTAAACCTAACCCTAATCCTAACCCGTACCCTAACCCTAACCCTAAACCTAACCCTAACACTAACCCTAACCCGTAATCTAAACCTAACCCTAACACTCACCCTAACCCTAACCCGTACTGTAACCCTAACCCATACCATAACCCTAACCCTAACCCATACCCTAACCCTAACCCTAACTCGCACCCTAACCCTAACACTAACCCTGACCCTAACCCTAACCCTAAACCGGACCCTAAACTTAATCCGTACTTAAACCTATACCTAACCCTAACCGGTACCCTAAACCTAACCCTAACCCTAACTCGTACCCTAAAACTACCCTTACCCTGACCCTAACCCTAACCCATACCCTAAGCCTAACCCATACCCTAAACGTAAAACTAATCCTAACCCGTACCCTAAACGTAATCATAACCCTCTACCTAACCCGTACCCAAACCTATCCCATACCCTAACCCTAACCCTAAACCGTACCCAAACCCTAACAGTAACCCTAACCCATACACTAACGCTAACCCTAACCCTAACCCTATCCCGTACCCTAAACCTAACCCTAACCCGTACTCTAACCCTAACCATAACCCTAAACCTAACCCTAACCCGTACTCTAACCCTAACCCGTACCCTAACATGAACCCTTACCCTAAACATAAACCTAACCCGTACCCTAACCCTAAACGTAACCTTAACCAGTACCCAAACCCTAACCCTAACACGTACCCTAAGCCTAACCCTAACCCTAACCCGCACAAAACCTAACACTAACCTTAGACCTAACACGTACACTAAACCTATCCTGTACCGGAACCTTAAACCTAACCCGTACCGTAACCCTTACACTAAGCCTAACCCTAAACCTAAACCTAACCCTATACCGTACACTAACCCTAACCCAAACCATATCTTAACCCTAACCCGTACAATAACCCTACCCGTAGCCTAACCCTAACTCTAATGCTAACCCCTAACACTAAACCTAACCCTAACCCTTACCCTAAACCATACCCAAACGGTAAACCTAACCCGTACCCTAACACTAACCCAAACCCGTACTCTAACACTAACCCTAACCCTAACCCGCACCCTAAACTTAACCGTAACCCTAACCCAAACCATAACCCTAAACCGTAACTTAACCCTAACCCATACACTAACCCTAAACCTAACCTTAACCATAACCCTAATCTGTACCCTAACCCTAAAACTAACTCGTACCCTAACCGCTACCCTAACCATAACCCGTACCCTAACACTAAACCTAATCCTAACCCTGACCCTAAACCTAACCCTAACCGTTACACTAACCCTAACCCTAACCCGCACCCTAAACCTAACCATAACGCGAACCCTAACCCTAAACCGTAACCTAAACCTAACACTAACCCTAAACTTAACCCCTACGAAAACCCTATCCCGTACCCTAAACCGAACCCTAACCTGTATACAATCCCTAACCCTAACCCTAAGCCTAACCCGTACATTAACCCTAACCCTAACACTAACCCTACCCCGTACTCTAACACTAACCATAACCCTAACCCGTTCCCTGACTGAAACCTAACCCTAAACCTAACCCTTACACTAACTCTAAACCATAATCTAAACCTAACCCTAACCCTAACCCTAACGGTACTCTAACCCTAAACCTAACCCTCACCCAAACCCTAACCCGTACTGTAACCCTAACACTTACCTTAAACCTAACCCTAACCCGTACCCTAACCCTAACCCTAATTCGTACCCTAACCCTAACCCTAACCATGACCCTAAACCTAACCCTAACCGATACCCTAAACCTAACCCGTACCCTAACCCTAAACCTAACCCGAACCGTACCCTAAACCTAAACCTAATTCGTACCCTAACCCTAACCCTAAACCTAACCCTGACCATAACCCTAACCCTAACCGGTACCCTAAGCCTAACCCATACCCTAACCCTAACCCTAATCCTAAACCGAACCCTAACCCATACACTAAACCTAAACCTAACCCTTGACCTAACCCGCACCCAACCCTATCCCGTAACCTAAACCTAACTCTAAACCGTACCCAAACCCTAACAGTAACCCTAACCCATACCCTAGCGCTAACACTAACACTAACCTTAACCCGCCCCCTAAACATAAACCTAACCATAACCCTAACCATAACACTTAACCGTAACCTAACCCTAACCCATACCCTAAACCTAACCCTAAACTTAACCGTAACCCTCACCCGTACCTTAACTCTAAAATTAACTCGTACCCTAACCCCAACTCTAACCCTAACCCGTAACCTAACCCTAACCCTAACCCTAAACCTAACCCACACCTAAACCTAAACCTAAACCTAACCCTAAACTTAACCCGTACACTAAACCTATCCCGTACCCTAAGCCTAACCCTAACCCGTAACCTAACCCTAAACCTAACCCTAAGCCTAACTTGTACATTAACCCAAACTCTAACCCTAACACTAACCCTACCCCGTACTCTAAACCTAATCCTAACTCTAACCCTAACCCGTACCCTAACCCTAACCCTAACAAAACCCGTACTCTAACCATAACCCTAACCTGTACCCTAAACCTAACCCTAACCCATACCCTAACCCTAACCCTAACCTTAACCGTAACCCTAACACATACCTTAACCCTAAAACTAACCTGTACGCTAACCCCAACCCTAACGCTAACCCGTACCCTAACACTAACCCTAACCCGGACCCGGACCCTAAACCTAACCCTAACCCTGACCCTAACACTGACCCTATCCCGTACCCTAACCCTAACCCTAACCCGTACCCAAACCCTAACAGTAACCCTAACCCATACCCTAGCGCTAACCCTAACCCTAACACTATCCCGTACCCTAACCCTAACCCTAACCCATACTCTAACCCTAACCATAACCCTAAACCTAACCCTAACCCATAATCTAACCCTAACCCGTACCCTAACACGAACGCTTACCCTAACCCTAACCCTAACCCGTACCCTAACCCTATATGTAACCCTAACCAGTACCCAATCCCTAACCCTAACACGTACCCTAAGCCTAAACCTAACCCTAACCCGCACACTAAACCTAACTCTAACTCTAGACCTAACACGTACACTGAACATATCCCGTACGGGAACCGTAAACCTAACCCATACCGTAACCCTTACACTAAGTCTAACCCTAAACCTAAACCTAACCCTAACCCGCACACTAACCCTAACCCCCGAACCATAACCCTAACCCTAACCCGTACCCTAATCCTACCCGTAGCCTAACCCTAGCTCTAACGCTAACTCCTAACCCTAAACCTAACCCTAACCCTTACCCTATCCCATACACAAACGGTAAACCTAACCCATACCCTAACACTAACCCAAACCCGTACTCTAACACTAACCCTAACCTGCACCCTAAACTTAACCCTAACCCTAACCCAAACCATAACACTAAACCTTAACTTAACCCTAACCCATACCCTTACCCTAACCCTAACCTTAACCATAACCCTAACCTGAAACTTAACCCTAAAACTAACCCGTATCCTAACCGCAACACTAACCCTAACCCGTACCCTAACAATAACCCTAACCCTAACCCTGACACTAAACCTAAACCTAACCCTTACACTAACCCTAACCCTAACCCGCACCCTAAACCTAACCCTAACCCGAACCCTAACCCTAATCCGTAACCTAAACCTAACCCTAACCCTAAACTTAACCCGTATGAAAACCCAATCCGTACCCTAAACCTAACCCTAACCCGTATCCAAACCCTAAAGCTAACCCTAAGCCTAACCCGCACATTAACCCTAACCCTAACCCTAACACTAACCCTAACCCATACTCTAACCCTAACCCTAACCGTACTCTAACCCTAACGCTAACCCTCACCCTAACCCTAACCCGTACTGTAACCCTAACCCGTACCATAACCCTAACCCTAACCCGTACCGTAACCCTAAACCATCACCTAAACCTAACCCTAACCCTAAACTTAACCCGTACACTAACCCTATTCCGTACCCTAAACCTAACCCTAACCCGTACCCTAACACTAACCATGACCCTAACCCTAACACTAACCCTAACCCGTACTCTAACCCTAACCCTAACCCTTACCCTAACTGTACTCTAACCCTAACCCTAACCCTAACCCATACTATAACCCTAACCCGTACCATAAACCTAACACTAAACCGTACCCTAACCCTAACCGTAACTCGCACCCTAACCCTAACCCTGACCCTGACCCTAAAACTAACCCGTACTCTAAACCTAACCCGTACCCTAAACCTAACCCTAACCATAACTCGTACCCTAAACCTACCCTAACCCTGACCCTAACCCTAACCCTAACCCTAAGCCTAACCCATACCTTAACCCTAACCCTAAACCTAAACCTAACCCTAACCCATACCTAAACATAACCCTAACCATCTACCTAACCCGTACCCAAACCTATCCCATACCATAACCTTAACCCAAACCCGTACCCAAACCCTTACAGTAACCCTAACCCATACCCTAGTGCTAACCCTAACCCTAACCCTAACCCGGACCCTAAACCTAACCCTAACCCTGACCCTAACACTAACCATATCCCGTACCCTAAACCTAAACCATCACCTAAACCTAACCCTAACCCTAAACCTAACCCATACCCTAACCCTAAACGTAACCCTAGCCCGTACCCATACCCTAACCCGAACCATAACCCTAAACCTAACCCATACCCTAACCCTACCCGTAGCCTAATCCTAACTCTAACCCTAACCCCTAACCCTAAGCCTAACCCTAACCCTTACCCGAACCCGTACCCAAACGATAAAACTAACCCGTACCCTAAAACTAAACCAAACCCGTACTCTAACCCTAACCATAACCCTAACCCTAAACCTAGCCCGCACCCTAAACTTAACACTAATCCTAACCCAAACCATAACCCTTAACCATAACCTAACCCTAACCCATTACCTAACCCTAACCCTAACCTTAACCATAACCTTAATCCGTACCCAAACCCTAAAACTAACCGATACCCTAACACCAACCCTAACGCTAACCCATACCATAACACTAACCCTAACCCTAACACTGACCCTACACCTACCCCTAACCCTTACTCTAACCCTAACCCTAACCCAACCCGCACCCTAAACCTAACCCTAACCCGCACCTTAACCCTAAACCGTAACCTAAACCGAACTCTAAACCTAAACTTAACCCGTTCGCTAACCCTATCCCGTACCCTAAACTTAACCCTAATCCGTAACCTAACCCTAACCTAACCCTAAGCCTAACCCGTACATTAACCCTTACCCTAACCCTAACACTAACCATACACCGTACTCTAATCCTAACCCTAACCCTAACCCTAACCCTAACCCATACCCATAACCTATCCCTAACCCTAAGTCATACCCTAACCCTAAACCTAAACCTGACCCTAACCCTAAACCTAACCCGTACCCTAAAAGTAACCCATACCCTAACCCTAACCATAAACCTAACCCTAACCCTAACCCGTACCCTAAACCTAACCCTAACCGTTGTCTTAACCCGTACCTAACCTTATCCCGTACCCTAACCCTAACCCTAACCCATACCCAAAACCTAACAGTACCCCTAACCCATACCCTAGCACTAAACCTAACCCTAACCCTAAGCCTAACCCACACCCTAAACCTAAACCTAACCCTAACCCTAACCATAAACCTTACCCGTACCCTAACCCTAACCCATACCCTAACACTAACCCTAACCTTAACCGTAACCCTAATCCGTACCGTACCTAAAACGAACCCGTACCCTAACCCCAACCCTAACCCTAAACCGAACCATAACCCTATCCCTAACCCTAAACCTGACCCTAAACCTAACCCTATCCGTACCCTAACCATAACCCGCACCTAAACCTAACCCTACCCCGTACCCTAACTCTAACCCATAACCTAAACCTAACCCTAACCGTAAACTTAACCCGTACAAACCCTATCCCGTACGCTAAACCTAACCCTAACCCTAACCATAACACTAACCCTAAACTGTACTCTAACCCTACCCTAACCCTAACCCTAACCGTTTTCTAACCCTAACCCTAACCCTCACCCTAACCCTAACCCATACTATAACCCTCACCCGTACCATAACCCTAACCCTAACACTAATTCGTACCCTAACCCTAACCCTAACCCTGACCCTAACCCTAACCCTAACCCGTACCCTAAGCCTAACCTGTACCCTAACCCTAAACCTAACCCTAAACCTGTCCCTAACCCTAACCCTAACACGTACCCTAAGTCTAAACCATACCCTAACCCTAAACCTAACCCTAACACTAACACTAAGCCTACCCCGTACTCTAACCCTAACCCTAACCCTAACCCTAAACCTCACCCTAACCCTAACCCGTACTGTAACACTAACCCATACCATAACCATAACCCTAACCCATACCCTAACCCTAACCCTCATTCATACCCTAACCCTAACCCTAACCCTGACCCTAACCCTAAACCTAACCCGTACCCAAACCTAACACATAACCTAACCCTAAACCTAACCCTAACCCGTACCCTAAACACCTAGCACATACCCTAGCGTACCTTAAACCTAACCCGTAACCTAAACCTAAACTTAACCCTAACCCGTACCCAAACACTAAACCTAACACGTATCCGAAACCTAACCCTAAACCTAACCCTTACCCTAACCCGTACCCAAATGTTAAACCTAACCCGTACCTTAACACTAACCCAAACCTGTACTCTAACCCTAACCCTAACCCTAAAACTAACCCTACCCCGCATTCTAACACTAACCCTAACCCTAACCCTAACCCGTACTCTAACCCTAAACATAACCCTAACCCGTACACTAACCCTAACCTTAAACCTATCCCTAACCCTAAACCTAACCCTAAACGTATTCTATCCCTAACCCTAACCCTCACCTTAACCCTAAACCGTACTGTAACCCTAACCCATACCATAACCCTAAACCTAACCCGTACCCTAAACCTATCCCTTATTCGTACCCTACACCTAAACCTAACCGTGGCACTTACCTTAACCCTAACCCGTATCCTAAACCTAACCAATACCCTAACCCTAACCCTAACCCTAACCCGAACCCTAACCCTAACCCTAATCCTAACCCTGACCCCAACCCGTACTCAAACCCTAACCCTAACCCTAACCCTAACCCTAACCGTACTCTAACCGTAACACTAACCTTCACCCTAACCCTAACCGTACTGTAACCCTAACCCGTACCATAAACCTAACCCTAACCCTAACCCTAACCCTGACCCTAACCCTAACCCTAACCCTAACCCGTACCCTAAGCCTAACCCATACGCTAACCCTAACCCAAACACCAACCCTACCGCGTACTCTAACCCTAACCCTATCCCTAACCCTAACCCCAACCCGGACCCTAACCCTAACCCTAACCCTAACCCTAACACCAACCCTATCCCATACTCTAACCCTTACCCTAACCCTAACCGTACTCTAACCCTAACCCTAAACCTCACCCTAACCCTAACCCTAACCTGTACTCTAAACCTAACCCGTACCCTAACACTAACCCTTACCCTAACCCTAAACTTAACCCGTACCCTAACCCTAAACGTAACCCTAACCCGAAACCAAACCCTAAACCTAACACGTACCCTAACCCTAACCCTAACCCACACACTAAAACTAACCCTAACCCTAGACCTAACACGTATACTAAACCTATCCTGTACCGTAACCCTAACCCTAACCTGTACCGTAACCCTAACACTAACCCTAACCCTAACACTAACCCTAACACTAACCCTAAAAGGTACTCTAACTTAACCCAAACCCTAAACCGAGCCCTAACCCGTACTCTAACCCTAACCCTAACACTAACACTAACCATAATCTTAACACTAAAACTAACCCGTACTCTAACACGTCAATTAACCCTAACCCTAAACCTAACACTAACCCTACCCCGTAATCTAACCCTAACCCGAACCCTAACCCTAACCCCAACCCGTACCCTAATCCTAACCCTAAACCTTTCCCTAACCCTAACACTAACCCTAACCCTTACTCTAACCGTAACCCTAACCCTTACCCTAACTGTACTCTAACCCTAACCCTAACCATCACCCTAACACTAACCCGTACTATAACCCTAACAAGTAACATAACCCATATCTAACCCGTACCCTAACCCTAACCCTAACTCATACCATAACACTAACCCTGACCCTAACCCTAACCCGTACCCTAAAACTAACCCGTACCCTAACCCGAAACCTAAACCTAAGCCGTACCCTAAACCTAACCCTAACCTAACTCATACCCTAACCCTCACCCTAACCCTGACCCTAACCCTAACCCGTACCCTAAACCTAACGCATACCCTAACCCTAACCCTAACCCTAACCCTAACCCTTACCATAAACCTAACCCTAACCCTTGACGTAACCCGTACCCAACTCTATCTCGTACCCTAACCCTAACCCTAACCCGTACCCAAACCCTAACAGTAACCCTAACCCATTCCCTAGCGCTAACCCTAACCCTAAACCTAATCCTAACCTGCACCCTAAACCTAAACCTAACCCTAACACTAACCATAACCCTTACCCGTCCCCTAACCCTAACCCATAACCTAACACTAACGCTAAAGTTAACCGTAACCCTAACCCGAACCCTAACCCAAAAACTAACCCGTACCCTAACCCCAACCCTAACCCTGACCCGCTCCTAAACCTAACCATAACCCGTACCCTAACCCTAACCAGTAAACTAATGTTAACCCTAACCCTAAACTCAAACCGAACACTAAACCTATCCAGTACCCAAACCTAACCCTAACCCGTACACTAACCCTAACCCTAACCCTAACACTATCTGTACACTAACCCTAACACTAACACTAACCCTAACCCGTACTCTAACACTAAACCTAACCCTAAACCTAACCCTAACCCGTACTCTAACCCTAACCCATACCCTAACACTAACCCTTATCCTAACCCTAACCCTAACACGTACCCAAATCTAACCCTAACCCTATTCCTTACCCTAACCCATACCCAAATGGTAAACCTAAACTGTACCCTAACACTAACACAAACCCGTACTCTAAACCTAACCCTAACCCTAAAACTAACCCTACCAGGTACTCTAAAACTCACCCTAACCCTAACCCTAACCCTAACCCTAACCCTAACCTGAGCCCGTACCCTAACCCTAAACCTAAACCTAACACTAAACTTAACCCGTACTCTAACCCTAACCCTAACCCTAACACTAACACTACCCCGTACTCTAACACTAAACCCTAATCCTAACCATAACTCGCACCCTAACCCTAAACTAACCCTAACCCTAACACTAACCCTAACCCGTACTCTATCCCTAACCCTAACCCTAACCGTATTCTAACCCTAACCCTAACCCTCACCCTAACCCTAACACGTACTGTAACCCTAACCCATACCATAACCCTAAACCTAACCCGTACCCTAAACCTAACCCTAATTCGTACCCTAACCCTAACCCTAAACCTGAACCTAACCCTAACACGTACCCTAAACTTAACCCTAACCCTTGACCTAACCCGTAATATAATCCTAACCCTAACCCATACCCAAACCCTAAGAGTAACCTTAAACCATACCCTAGCGCTAACACTAACCCTAACCCTAAATCTCACCATTACCCGTACCCTAACCCTAACCCATACCCTAAACCTAACCCTAAACTTAACCGTAAACCTGACCTGTACCCTAAACCTAAAATTAACCCGTACATAACCCCAACCCTAACCCTAACCCGTACCCTAACCCTAACCCTAACCCTAAACCGTAACCTAACCTAAACCCTAACCCTAAGCCTAACCCGTACATTAACCCTAACCCTAACACTAACACTAACCCTACCCCGTAATCTAACCCTAACCCTAACTCTAAACCTAACCGTATCCCTCACCTAAACCGCACCCTAACCCGTACCCTAACCCTAACCTGTAACCTAAACCTAACCATAACCCTAAACTTAACCCGTACGCTAACCCTATCCCGTACCGTAAACCTAACCCAAACCCGTACCCTAAACCTAACCCTAAACCTAACCCTAACCCTAACCGCACACTAACCCTAACCCTATCCCTAAAACTAACTCTACCCCGTACTCTAACCCTAACACAAACCCTAACCCTAAACCGTACCCTAACCCTAACCCTAACCTTATCAACAATCTAACCCTAACCCTAACCCTAACCCTAACCCTAACCCTAACACTAACCATAACCCGTACTCTAACCCTAACCTTAACCTAACCATAACCCGTACCCTAAACCTAACCCGTAACCTAAACCTAACCCTAACCCTAAACTTAACCCGTACGCTAACCCTATCCCATACCCTAAACCTAAACCTAACCCGTACCCTAAACCTAACCCTAACACTAACCTTATCCGCACTCTAACCCTAACCCTAACCCTAACACTAACACTAACCCTAACCCATACTCTAACCCTAACCGTGACCCTAAATCTAACCCTAACACGTACTCTGACACTAACCTGTACCCTAACACTAACCCTTACCCTAACCCTAAACTTAACCCATACCCTAACCCTAAACGTAACCCTAACCCGTACCCAAACCCTAACCCGAACACATACCCTAACCCTAACCCTAACCCGCACACTAAACCTAACCCTAATCCTAGACCTAACACGTACCCTAACCCTATCCCTTACCATAAACTTAACACTAACCCGTACTGTAACCCTAACACTACCCCTAATCCTAACCCTAACCCTAACCCTAACCCTAACCCTAACCCGTACTGTAACCCTAACCCGTATCATAACTCTGACCCTAACCCGTACCCTAACCCTAACCCGTAACCTAAACCTAACCCTAACCCTAAACTTAACTCATACGCTAACCCTATCCCTTACCCTAAACCTAACACTAACCCGTATCCTAACCCTAAACCTAACCCTTAGCCTAACCCGTACAATAACCCTAACCCTACCCTAACCCTAACCCTAACACTAAACCTAACGCGTACTCTAAACCTAACCCTATCCCTAACCATACTCTAAATCTAACCCTAACCCTCAGCCTAACCCTAACCCGTACTGTAACCCTAACACTAACCCTAAACCTAATCCTAACACTAACCTTAACCTCCTACTATAAACCTAACCCTAAACCTAACCCTAATCCTAACTCTAACCCTAAACCTAATTCCGTACCCTAACCCTAACTCTAACCCGCATCCTAAACCTAACCCTAACCCTAGACCTAACCCATACCCTAAACCTAACCCGTACCCTAACACTAACCCTAACCCTAACCCGTACCATAACCCTAACATTAACCCTAACCCGTACCCTAACCCTAACCTGTACCCTAACCCTAACCCGATGCCTAACCCTAACCCACACCGAAAACCTAACCCTAACCCTAGACCTAAACCGTACCCTAAACCTATCCCGTTACCTAAACCTAACGCTAACCTGTACCCTAACCCTAACACTAACACTAAACCTAATCCTAAGCCTATCCCGTACACTAACCCTAACCCTAACCCTAACCCGTAACCTAACCCTAACCGTAAACCTAACCCTAACCCTGACCCTAACCATAACCCTAATCCCGTACCCTAACCCTATCCCTAACCCGCATCCTAAACCTAACTCTAACCCTAACACTAACCCATACCATAAACCTAACACTAACCCTAACCCAAACAAAAACCCTAACACGTACACTAACTCTAACCCGATGCCTAACCATAACCCACACACTAAACCTAACCCTAACACTAGACTTAAACCGTTCCCTCAACCTATCCCATACCCTAACCCTAACGCTAACCTGTACCCTAAACCTAACACTAAAACTAACCCTAATCCTACCCTATCCCGTACACTAACCTTAACCCATACCCTAAACCTAACCCGTACCATTATAGGTACCTTAAACCTAACCCTTACCCGTACCCTCACCCGTAACCTAAACCTAACACTAACCTGTACGCTAACACGTACCATAACCCTAACCCTAACCCTAACCTTAACCGTAACCCTAACCCGTAACCTAACCCTAAAACAAACCCATACCCTAACCCCAACCCTAACCCTAACCCGTTCCCTAACACTAACCCTAACCCTAACCCTGACCATAAACCTAAACCTAACCCTTACACTAACCCTAACCCTAACCCAAACCGCACGCTAAACCTAACCCTAACCCGTACCCTAACCCTAACCCATAACCTAAACCGAACACTAACCCTTAACTTAAACCGTTCGCTAACACTATCCGTACCCTAAACCTAACCCTAACCCGTGTCCTAACCCTAACCTAACCCTAAGCCTAACCCGTACTTTAAACCCAACCCTAACCCTAACACTAACCCTACCCCGTACTCTAACCCTAACCCTAACCCGTAACCTAAACCTAACCCTAACCCTAACTCATACCCTGTCCCTAACAGTAAACCTGACCCTAACCCTAACACTAACCCGTACCCTAAACCTAACCCATACCCTAAACCTAACCCTAAACCTAACCCTAACCCTTGACCTAACCCGTACCCAACCCTATCCCGTACCCTAACCCTAACCCTAACCCATACCCAAAACCTAACAGTAACTCTAACCCAAACCTTAGCGCTAACCCTAACCCTAAGCCTAAACCGCACCCTAAACCTAAACCTAACCCTAACCCTAACCATAACCTTTACCCGTACCCTAACCCTAAACCATACCCTAACACTAACACTAACCTTAACTGTAACACTAACCCGTAACCTAACCCTAAAACTAACCCGTACCCTAACCCCAACCCTAACCCTAACCCGTACCATAATCTTATCCCTAACCCTAACACTGACCCTAAACATAACCGTAATCCGTACCCTAAGCCTACCCATACCCTATCCCCAACCCTAAACCTACCACTAACCCTATCCTGTACCCTAAACCTAACCCTAAACCTTGTCCTAACCCGTACCCAACCCTATCCCGTACCCTAACCCTAACCCTAACCCTTAACCAAACTCTACGAGTAACCCTAAACCATACACTAGCGCTAACCCTAACCCTAACCCTAAGCCTAAACCGCACCCTAAACCTAAGCCTAACCGTAACACTAACCATAACCCTTACCCGTACCCTAACCCTAACCCATAACCTAACAATAACCCTAACCTTAACCGTAACCCTAAACCGTACCCTAACCCTAAAACTAACCCGTACCGTAACCCCAACCCTAACCCTAACCCGTACCATAACCCTATCCCTAATCCTAACCCTGACCCTAAACCTAACCTAACCCATACCCTAACCCTAACCCACACCTAAACCTAACCCTAACCCGTACCCTAACCCTAAACCTTAACCTAAACCTAAACCTAATCCTAAACTTATCCCGTACACTAAACCTATCCCGTACCCTAAACCTAACCCTAAACTGTACCCTAACCCTAACCCTAACCCTAACCCTATCCGTACACTAACCCTAACCCTAAAACTAACCCTACCCCGTACTCTAACACTAACACAAACCCTAACCCTAAACCGTACCCTAACACAAACCCTAACCCTAAACCGTACCCTAACCCTAACTCTAACCCTAACTCTAACACTAACCCCAACCCGTACTCACCCTAACCTTAACCCTAACCCTAACCGTACTCTAACTGTAACACTAACCCTCACCCTAAACCTAACCGTACTGTAACCCTAACACGTACCATAAACCTAAACCTAACCCTAACCCTAACCCTGACCCTACCCCTAAACCTAATCCTAACCCATACCCTAAGCCTAACCCATACCGTAACCCTAAACCTAATCCTAACCCTAACCCTACCCCGTACCTAAACCTAAACCTAACCCTTGACCTAACCCGTACCCAACCCTATCCCGTAACCTAACCTTAACCCTAACCCATACCCAAACCCTAACAGTAACCCTAACCCATACCGTAGCGCTAACCCTAACCGGAATCCTAACCCTAAACCTCACCCTAACCCTAACCCTAACCCGTACCCTAAGCCTAACCCATACACTAACCCTAACCCAAACACCAACCCTACCGCGTACTCTAACCCTAACCCTAAACCTAACCCATACCCGTACCCGTACCCTAACCCTAACCCTAACCCTAACCCTAACACCAACCCTATCCCGTACTCTAACCCTTACCCTAACCCTAACCCTAACCGTCCTCTAACCCTAACCCTAAATCTCACCCTAACCTAACCCGTACTCTAAACCTAACCCGTACCTTAACACTAACCCTTACCCTAAACCTAAACCTAACCCGTACCCTAACCCTAAACGTAACCCTAACCCGAAACCAAACCCTAAACCTAACACCTACCCTAACCCTAACCCTAACCCGCACACTAAAACCAACCCTAACCCCATACCTAACACGTACACTAAACCTATCCTGTACCGTAACCCTAACCCTAACCCGTACTGTAACCCTAACACTAACCCTAACCCTAACCCTAACCCTAAACCTTACACAAACCCTAACCCGTACTCTAACTTAACCCTAACCCTAAACCGAGCCCTAACCCGTACTCTAACCCTAACCCTAACACTAACACTAACCATAATCTTAACACTAAAACTAACCCTAAACCTAACACTGACATTAACCCTAACCCCCTACTATAACCCGAACCCTAAACCTAACCCTATCCATAACCCTAACTCTTACCGTAACCCGAACCCGTACCCTAACCCTAACCTAACCCGAAACCTAACTCTAACCCTGACCCTAACCCTAGACCTAATCCCATACCCTAAACCTGACCCTAACCCGCATCTAAACTTAACCCTAATCCTAGACCTAACCCGTACCCTAACCCTAACCCGTACCCTAACCCTAACCCGATGCCTAACCCTAACCTCTCCCTAAACCAAACCCTAACCCTAGACCTAACCCGTACACTAAACCTATCCCGTACCCTAACCCTAATGCTAACCTGCCCCTAACCCTAGACCTAACCCGTACCCTAACCCTAACCCGTACCCTAACACTAACCCTAACCCTAAACCTAAACCGTACCCTAACCCTAACCCTAACACTAACCCTAATCCTAACCCTTTCCCCTACACTAACCCTAACCCTAACCCGTACCCTTACCCTAACCCTAAACCTAACTCTCACCCTAACACTAACCCTACCCCGTACTCTAACCCTAACCCTAACCCTAACCCTAACCCGCACCCTAAACCTAAGCATAACTCGAAAACTAACCCTACCCTAACCCGTAACCTAAACCTAACCCTAAACCTAAACTTATCCCATACGCTAACCCTATCCCGTACCCTAATCCTAACCCAAACCCGTAACCTACACCTAAACCTAAACCTAAGCCTAACCCGTCAATTAACCCTAAACCTAACACTAACCCTAACCCGTAATCTAATCCTAACCCTAAACCTAATCCTAACCCCAACCCGTACCCTAATCCTAACACTAAACCTTTCCCTAACCCTAACACTAACCGTAATCCACACTCTAACCTAACCCTTACCCTAACTGTAATCTAAACCTAACCCTAACCATCACCCTAACACTAACCCGTACTATAACCCTAACGCGTAACATAACCCTAACTCTAACCCGTACCCTAACCCTAACCCTAACTCATACCCTAACACTAACCCTGACCCTAACCCTAACTCGTACCCTAAACCTAACCCGTACCCTAACGCTAAACCTAACCCTAAGCCGTACCCTAAACCTAACCCTAACACTAACTCTTACCCTAACCCTAATCCTAACCCTGACCCTAACCCTAACCCGTACCCTAAACCTAACCCATACCCTAACCCTAATCCTAACCCTAACCCTAACCCTAAACCTTACCATAAACCTAACCCTAACCCTTGACGTAACCCGTACCCAACTCTATCTTGTACCCTAACCCTAACCCGTACCCAAACCCTAACAGTAACCCTAACCCATTCCCTAGCGCTAACCCTAACCCTAAACCTAATCCTAACCTGCACCCTAAACCTAAACCTAACCCTAACACTAACCATAACCCTTACCCGTCCCCTAACCCTAACCCATAACCTAACACTAACCCAAACGTTAACCGTAACCCTAACCCGTACCCTAACCCTAAAACTAACCCGTACCCTAACCCCAACCCTAACCCTAACCCGCTCCTAAACCTAACCATAACCCGTACCCTAACCCTAACCATAACCTAATGTTAACCCTAACGCTAAACTTAACCTGAACACTAAACCTATCCAGTACCCTAAACCTAACCCTAACCCATACACTAACCCTAACCCTAACCCTAACACTATCCATACACTAACACTAACCCTAACCCTAAAAACTAACCCTAACCCGTACTCTAACACTAAACCTAACCCTAAACCTAAACCTTAACCCGTACTCTAACCCTAACCCGTACCCTAACACTAACCCTTATCCTAACCCTAACCCTAACACGTACCCTAATCTAACCATAACCCTATCCCATACCCTAACCCGTACCCAAACGGTAAACCTAAACCGTACCCTAACACTAACCCAAACCCGTACTCGAAAACTAACCCTAACCCTAAAACTAACCCTACCCCGTACTCTAACCCTAACCCTAACCCTAACCCTAACCCTAACCCTAACCCGTACCCGTACCCTAACCCTAAACCTAACCCTAAAACTAACCCTAACCTGTACTCTAACCCTAACCCTAACACTAACACTAACACTACCCCGTACTCTAATACTAACCCTAATCCTAACCCTAACACTTACCCTAACCCTAAACCTAACCCTAACCCGAACACTAACCCTAACACATACTCTATCTCTAACCCTAACCGTATTCTAACCCTCACCCTAACCCTAACCCGTACTGTAACCCTAACCCATACCATAACCCTAAACCTAACCCGTACCCTAAACCTAACCCTAATTCGTACCCTAACCCTAACCCTAAACCTGACCGTAACCCTAACCCGAACCCTAAACTTAACCCTAACCCTTGACCTAACCCGTATATAACCCTAACCCTAACCCATACCCAAACCCTAAGAGTAACCTTAAACCATACCCTAACGCTAACACTAACCCTAACCCTAACTCTAACCATTACCCGTACCCTAACCCTAACCCATACCCTAACCCTAACCCTAAACTTAACCATAACCCTGACCCGTACCCTAAACCTAAAATTAACCCGTACACTAACCCCAACCCTAACCCTAACCCGTACCCTAACCCGTACCCTAACCCTAACCCGTAACCTAACCTAAAACCTAACCCTAAGCCTAACCCGTACATTAACCCTAACCCTAACACTAACACTAACCATACCCCGTACTCTCACCCTAACCCTAACTCTAACCCTAACCCATACCCCAACCCTAACCCTAACCCTAAAACTAACCCTACCCCATTCTCTAACCCTAACACAAACCCTAACCATAACCCGTACCCTAACACTAACCCTAACCCTAACCCTAACACGAACCCTAACGCTAACCTGTACTCTAACCCTAACCTTAACCCTAACCCTAACCGTACTCTAACCCTAACACTAACCGTCACCCTAACACTAACCGTACTGTAACCGTAAACCGTACAATAACCCTAAACCTAACCCTAAACTTATCCGTCACCCTGACCCATACCCTAACCCTAAAACTAACCCGTACCCTAACCCCATTCCTAACCCTAAACACACACTAACCCTATACCTAACGCTAACCCTGACCCTAAACCTAACCCTAACCCATACCCTAACCGTAACCCTAACCCTAACCCTCACCTAAACCTAACCCTAACCCGTACCCTAAACCCTAACCCTAACTCTAACACTAACCCTAACCCTAACCGTACCCTAACCGTAACACTAATCCTCACCTTAACCCTAAATGTACTGTAACCCCAACCCGTACCATAACCCTAACCCTAGCCCTAAACTTAATCGTAAACCTACCCGTACCCTAACCCTAAAACTAATCCGTACGCTAAACCCAACCCTAACCCTAACCCGTACGCTAACCCTATCCCTAACGCTAACCCTGACCCTAAACCTAAACCTAACCCGTACCCTATCCCTAAGCCTAACCCTATCCCTCACCTAAACCTAACCCTAACCCGTACCCTAACCCTAACCCATAACCTAAACCTAACCCTAACCCTAAACTTAACCTGTATGCTAACCCTATCCCGTACTCTAAACCTAACCCAAACCCGTACCCTAACCCTAACCTTAACCCTAACCCTATCCGCACACTAACCTTAACCCTAACCTTAACACAAACTCTACCCCGTACTCTAACCCTAACACAAACCCTAACCCTTAACCGTACGCTAACCCTAACCCTAACCCTATCCGCACTCTAACCCTAACACTAACCCTAACCCTAACACTAACCATAACCCGTACTCTAACCCTAAACTTAACCTAACCCTAACCCGTACCCTAACCCTAACCCGTAACCTAAACCTAACCCTAACCCTAAACTTAACCCGTACGCTAACCCTATTCCATACCCTAAACCTAACCCTAACCCGTACCCTAAACCTAATCCTAACACTAACCCTATCCGCACTCTAACGCTAACCGTAACCCTACCCTAACACTAACCCTAACCCATAGACTAACCCTAACCCTAACCCTAAACCTAACACTAACACATACTCTAACCCTAAACTGTACCCTAACACTAACCCTTACCCTAACCCTAAACTTAACCCATACCCTAACCCTAAACATAACCCTAACCCGTACCCAAACCCTAACCCTAACACATACCCTAACCCTAACCCTAACCTGCACACTAAACCTAACCCTAATCCTAGACCTAACACGTACACTAAACCTATCCCGTACCGTAACCTTAACCCTAACCCGTACCGTAACCCTAACACTAACCCTAACCCTAACCCTAACCCATATACGAACCCTAACCCTAACCCTATCCGCACTCTAACCCTAACACTAACCCTAACCCTAACACTAACCATAACCTGTACTCTAACCCTAAACTTAACCTAACCCTAACCCGTACCCTAACCCTAACCCGTAACCTAAACCTAACCCTAACCCTAAACTTAACCCGTACGCTAACCCTATTCCATACCCTAAACCTAACCCTAACCCGTACCCTAAACCTAATCCTAACACTAACCCTATCCGCACTCTAACCCTAACCGTAACCCTACCCTAACACTAACCCTAACCCATAGACTAACCCTAACCCTAACCCTAAACCTAACACTAACACATACTCTAACCCTAACCTGTACCCTAACACTAACCCTTACCCTAACCCTAAACTTAACCCATACCCTAACCCTAAATGTAACCCTATCCCGTACCCAAACCCTAACCCTAACACATACCCTAACCCTAACCCTAACCTGCACACTAAACCTAACCCTAATCCTAGACCTAACACATACACTAAACCTATCCGGTACCGTAACCTTAACCCTAACCCGTACCGTAACCCTAACACTAACCCTAACCCTAACCCTAACCCATACACTAACCCTAACCCTAACCCTAAACGTACCCTAACCCTAACGCTAATCCTAACCCTAACACTAACCCTAACACGTATCTAACCTAACCCTAACCCTAACCCTAACCATAACCCTTGCCCGTACCCTAACCCTAACCCATACCCTAACACTAACCCTAACTTTAACCGTAACACTAAACCGTACCACAACCCTAAAACTAACCCGTACCCTAACCCCAACACTAACCCTAACACGTACCATAAACCTATCCCTAACCCAAACCCTGACCCTAAACCTCACCCTAACCCGTACCCTAACCCTATCCCGCACCTAAACCTAACCCTATCCCGTACCCTAACACTAACCCATAATCTAAACCTAACCCTAACCCTAAATCTAACCCGTACACTAACCCTATCCCATACCCTAAACCTAACCCTAACCCGTACCCTAACCCTAAACCTAACCCTAACCCTAACACTATCTGTACACTAACCCTAACCCTAAACCTAACAGTAACCCTAACCCATACTCTAAACCTAACCCTTAACCTAAACCTAACCCTAACACATACTCTAACCCTAACCCGTACCCTAACACTAACCCTTACCCTAACCCTAAACCTAACACGTACCCTAACCCTAAACGTAACCCTAACCAGTACCCAAACCCTAACCCTAACACGTACCCTAACCCTAACCCTAATCCTAACCTGCACACTAAACGTAACCCTAACTCTAGACCTAACATGTACACTAAACCTATCCCGTACTGGAACCTTAAACCTAACCCGTACCGTAACCCTAATACTAAGGCTAACCCTAAACCTAAACCTAACCCTAACCCGTACACTAACCCTAACCCGAACCGTAACCCGTACCCTAACCCTACCCTTAGCCTAACCTTAACTCTAACGCTAACCCCTAAGCCTAAACCTAAACCTAACCCTTACCCTAAACCGTACACAAACGGTAAACCTAACCCGTACCCTAACACTATCCCAAACCCGTACTCTAACCCTAACCATAACCCTAACCAACACCCTAAACTTAACCCTAACCCTAACCCAAACCATAACCCTTAACCGTAACTTAACCCTAACCCATACCGTAACCCTAACCCTAACCTTAACCATAATCCTAACCTGTACTCTAACCCTAAAACTAACCCGTACGCTAACCGCAACCCTAACCCTAACCCGCACCCTATACTAAGCCCTAACCCTAACCCTGACCCTAAACCTAACCCTAACCCTTACACTAACCCTAAACCTAACCCACACACTAAACCTAACGCTAACCCGTATCCTAACCCTAAACCTAACCCTAAGCCTAAACCGTACATTAACCCTAAACCTAACCCTAAGACTAACCCTAGCCCGTACTCTAACAATAACCCTAACCCTAACCCGTACCCTAACCCTAACCCTAACACTAACGCTAAATCGTACTCTAACCCTAACCCTAACCCTAACCCTAACCCTATCCTGTACTGTAACCCTAACCCGTACCATAACACTAACCCTAACCTGTACCCTAACCCTAACCCTAATTCGTACCCTAACCCTAAACCTAACCCTGACCCTAAACCTAACACTAACCCGTACCCTAATCCTAACCCTAACCCTAACCCTCACCTAAACCTGACCCTAACCCGTACCCTATCCCTAAACCGCACCTAAACCTAACCCTAACACTTACCCTAACCCTAACCCTAACCCCTACCCGTACCCTAACCCTAACCCGAACCCTAACACTAACCTTATCTCGTACTCTAACCCTAACCCAAACCCTAACCCTAACCATACTCTAACCCTAACCCTAATCCTCACCCTAACCCTAACCCGTACTGTAACCCTAACCCATACCATAACCCTAAACCTAACCCGTACCCTAACTGTAACCCTAATTATTACCCTAACCCTAACCCTAACCCTGAACCTAACCCTAACCCTAACCTGTACCCTAAACCTAACCTGTACCCTAACCCTAAACCTATCCCGAAACTTACCCTAAACCTAACTCTAACCCGTACCCTAACCCTAACCCGTACCCTGACCCTAACCCTAACCCATACCCTAAGCCTAACCCATACCCTAACCCTAACCCTAATCCTAACCCTAACCCTAACCCGTACCCTAAACCTAACCCTAACCCTTGACCTAACCCGTACCCAACCCTTCCCGTAAAGTAACCCTAACCCTAACCCATAACCAAACCCTAACAGTAACCCTAACCCATACCCAAGCGCTAACCCTAACCCTAACCCTAACCGACACCCTAAACCTAACCCTAAACTTAACCGTAACCCTGACCCGTACCCTAACCCTAAAATTAACCCGTACCCTAAACCCAACCCTAAACCTAACACATAACCGAAACCTAACACTAACCCTAACCCTAACCTACACCTAAACCTAACCCTAACATGTAACCTAAACCTAACCCTAACCCTAAACTTAACCCGTACGCTAACCCTATCCCGTACCCTAAACCTAACCCTAACCCGTATCCTAACCCTAATCTAACCCTAAGCCTAACCCGTACATTAACACTTACCTAACCCTAACACTAACCCTACCCCGTGCTCTAACCCTAACCCTAACCCTAACCCTAACCCGTACCCTAACCCGTACCCTTAACCTATCCCTAACCCTAACACGTACCCTAAACCTAACCCTAAACCTGACCCTAACCCTAACCCGTACCCTAAAACAAACCCATACCCTAACCGTAACCATAAACCTAACCCTAACCCTAACTCGTACCCTAAACCTAACCCTAACCCTTGACTTAACCCGTACCCAACCTTATCCCGTACTCTAACCCTAACCCTAACCCGTACCCAAACCCTAACAGTAACCCT
The DNA here is from genome assembly GCA_032313775.1 of Urocyon cinereoargenteus. Lineage (NCBI taxonomy): Eukaryota > Metazoa > Chordata > Mammalia > Carnivora > Canidae > Urocyon > Urocyon cinereoargenteus. The sequence goes on along the minus strand of JAVLSZ010000007.1, from coordinate 917,433 downwards.
AACTCATACCCTAGCGCTAACCCTAACCCTAACCCTAAGACTAACCCGCACCCTAAACCTAAACCTAAGCCTAACCCTAACCATAAACCTTACACATACCGTAACCCTACACCCATACCTTAACACTAACCCTAACCTTAAACGTAACCCTAACCCGTACCCTAACCCTAAAACTAACCCGTACCCTAACCCCAACCCTAACCCTAACCCGTACCATAACCCTATCCCTAACCCTAACACTGACCCTAACCTAACCCTAACCCGTACCCTAACCATAACCTGCACCTAAACTTAACCCTACCCCGTACCCTAAATCTAACCCATAACCTAAAACTAACCCTACCGTTAGCTTACCCCGTACACTAACCCTATCCCGTACCCTAACCTAACCCTAAACCGTACCCTAACCCTAACACTAACCCTAACACTATCCGTTCACTAAACCTAACCCTAACACTAACACTAACCCTAACCCGTACTCTAACCCTAACCCTAACCCTAAAACTAACCCTAACCCATACTCTAACCCTATCACGTACCCTAACACTAAACCTTACCCTAACCCTAAACCTCACACGTACCCAAACCCTAAACCTAACTCTAACCCGTCCCCAAACCCTAACCCTAACACGTACCCTAACCCTAACCCTAACCCTAACACTTTCCCTAACCCGTAACCAAACGATAAAACTAACCCGTACCCTAACACTAACCCAAACCCGTACTCTAAACCTAACCCTTACCCTAACACTAACCCTAACCCATGCTCTAACCCTAACCCTAGCCCTAACGCATACCCTAACCCTAACCCTAACCCTAACACTAAAACCTAACCCGTAATCTAACCCTAACCCTAACCCTAACCCTAACACTAAACCTACCCCGTACTCTAACACTAACCGTAAACCTAACCCTAAACCGTACCCTAACCCTAACCCTAACCCTAACCCTAACACTAACCCTAACGCGTACTCTAACCCTAACCCTAACCCTAACCCTATCCCGAACCGTATTCTAACCCTAACCCTAACCCTAACCCATATTGTACCCCTAACCCGTACCATAACCCTAACCCTAAACCGTACCCTAACCCTAACCCTATTTCGTACTCTAGCCCTAAACGTAACCCTGACCCTAAACCTAACCCTATCCCGTACCCTAAACCTAACCTGCACCCTAACCCTAAACCTAAACCTAACCCGTACCCTAAACCTAACCCTAACCCGTACCCTAACCCTAAACCTACCCTAAACCTGACCCTAACCCTAACCCTAACACGTACCCTAAGCCTAACACATAACCTAACCCTAACCCTAACCCTAACACTAACACTAAACCTACCCCGTACTCTAACCCTAACCCTAACCCTAACCCGTACCCGTACCCTAAACCTAACCCTAACCCTAACCCTAACACTAACCTTAAACCGTACTCTAACCCTAACCCTAACCCTAACACTAAACGTACCCCGTACTCTAACACTAACCCTGACCCTAACCCTAACCCTAACACTAACCCTAACCCGTACTCTAACCCTAACCCTAACCCTAACAATATTCTAACCCTAACCCTAACCCTCAACCGACACTAACCCGTACTTTAACCCTAACCCGTACCATAACCCTACCCCTAACCCATATCCTAAACCTAACCCTAATTCGTACCCTAACCCTAACCCTAACCCTGACCCTAACCCTAACCCTATCCCGTACCCTAAACCTAACCTGTACCCTAACCTTAAACCTAACCTAACCCTAACCTGTACTGTAACCCTAACCCGTACCATAACACTGACCCTAACCTGTACCCTAACCCTAACCCTAATTCGTACCCTAACCCTAAACCTAACCCTGACCCTAAACCTAACACTAACCCGTACCCTAATCCTAACCCTAACCCTAACCCTCACCTAAACCTGACCCTAACCCGTACCCTAACCCTAACCCGCACCTAAACCTATCCCTAACACTTACCCTAACCCTAACCCCTACCCGTACCATAACCCTAACCCTAACACTAACCTTATCTCGTACTCTAACCCTAACCCAAACCCTAACCCAACCCCTTAAAACTACCCCTACCCCTACCCTAAACCTAACCCTAACCCGTACCCTAACCCTAACCCTAACCCTAACCCTGACCCTAACCCTAAACCTAACCCATAACCTAAACCCAAAATAACCCTATCCTGTACCCTAAACCTAACACTAAACCGTACCCAACCCTAATCCTAACCCGTACCCTAAGCCTAAACCATAGCTTAACCCTAAACCTAATCCTAACCCTAACCCTACCCTGTACCTAAACCTAAACCTAACCCTTGACCTAACCCGTACCCAACCCTATCCCGTAACCTACCTTAAACTTAACCCGTACCCAAACCCTAACAGTAACCCTAACCCATTCTGTAGCGCTAACCCTAACCCTAACCCTAACCCTAAACCTCACCCTAACCCTAACCCGTACTCTAAACCTAACCCATATCCTAACACTAACCTTAACCCTAACCCTAAACGTAACCCTAAACCGAAACCAAACCCTAAACCTAATACGTTCCCTAACCCTAACCCTAACCCGCACAATAAAACTAACCCTAACCCTAGACCTAACACATACACTAAACCTATCCTGTACCGTAAACTTAACCCTAACCCGTACCGTAACCCTAACACTAACCCTAACCCTAACCCTAGCCCCAACACTAACCCTAACCCGTACTCTAACTTAACCCTAATCCTAAACCGAACCCTAACCCGTACTCTAACCCTAAACTTAACACTGAAACTAACCCTAACCCCCTACTATAACCCTAACCCTAAACCTAACCCTATCCATAACCCTAACTTATACCGTAACCCGAACCCGTACCCTAACCCTAAACCTAACCCTAAACCTAACCCTAAACCTGACCCTAACCCTAGACCTAATACCGTACCCTAACCCTGACCCTAACCCGCATCTAAACCTAACCCTAATCCTAGATGTAACCCGTACCCTAACCCTAACCCATTCCCTAACACTAACCCTAACCCTAACCCTAACCCGTACCATAAACTGACACTAACCCTAACCCGTACCCTAACCCTAACCCGTACCCTAACCCTAACCCGAAACCTAACCTTAAAACACTCCCTGAACCAAACCCTAACCCTAGACCTAACCCGTACACTAAACCTATCCCGTACCCTAACCGTAATGCAAACCTGTCCCTAACCCTAGACCTAACCCATACCCTAACCCGTACCCGTACCCTAACACTCACCCTAACCCTAAACCTAAACCGTACCCTTACCCGTACCCTAACACTAACCCTAATCCTAACCCTATCCCGTACACTAACCCTAACCCTAACCCATACCCGTACCCTAACATTAACCCTAACTCTAACCCTAACACTAACCCTACCCCGTACTCTAACCCTAACCCTAACACTAACCCGCACCCTAAACCTAACCATAACTTGTACCCTAACCCTAACCCATAACCTAAACTTAGCCCTAACCCTAAACTTATCCCGTACGCTAACCCTATCCCGTACCCTAAACCTAACATTAAACCGTAAACTAAACCTTAACCTAACCCTAAGCCTAACCCTTGAATTAACCCTAACCCTAACACTAACCCTACCCCGTACTCTAACCATAACACAAACCCTAACCCTAACCCGTACCCTAACCATAACCCTAACGCTAACTCTAACCCGTACTCTAACCCTAACCCTATCCCTCACCCTAACCCTAACTGTACTGTAACCCTACCCCATACAGTAACCCTAACCCTAACCCTAACCCGTACCCTAAACCTAAACCTAAACCTAACCCTAACACTAACCCTAACCGTATTCTAACCCTAACCCTAACCCTCACCCTAACCCTAACCCGTACTGTAACCCTAACCCATACCATAACCCTAAACCTAACCCGTACCCTAAACCTAAACCTAATTGGTACCCTAACACTAACCCAAACCCTGACACTAACCGTAACCCTAACATGTATCCTAAACCTAACCCATACCCTAACCCTAAACCTAACCATAACCCGTACCCTAAACCTAACCCTAACCAATACCCTAACCCTAACCCTAAACCTGACCCTGACCCTAACCCTAACCCGTACCCTAAGCCTAACCCATACCCTAACACTAAAATTAATCCTAACCCTAACCCTAACCCATACCCTAAACTTAACCCTAAACCTTAACCTAACCCGTAACCTAACCGTAACCCTAACCTGTACCCAAATCCTAACAGTGACCCTAAACCATACCCTAGTGCTAACACTAACCCTAACCCTAACACTAACCATTACCCGTACCCTAACCCTAACCCATACCCTACCCTAACCCTAAATATAACCATAACCCTGACCTGTACACTAAACTTAAAATTAACCCGTACCCTAACCCCAACCATAACCCTACCCTGTACCCTAACCGTAACCCTAACACTAACCCACACCTAACCTAACCCTAACCCGTAACAGAAGCCTAAACCTAACCTTAAACTTAACCCGTACGCTAACCCTATCCCGTACCCTTAACCTAACCCTAAACCGTAACCTAACCCTAAACCTAAACCTAAGCCTAACCCGTCCATTAACCCTAACCCTAACACTAACACGAACCCTACCCCGTACTCTAACCCTAACCCTAATTCTAACCCTAGCCCGTACCCTAAACCTAACCCTAACCCTAACCCTAACCCTAACCCTAACCAACACTAACCCTACCCCGTACTCTAACCCTAACACAAACCCTAACCCTAAACCCTACCCTAACCCTAACCCTAACCCTAACTCTAACCCTAACCCTAACCCTAACCCTAACCCTAACCCTAACCGTACTCTAACAGTAACACTAACCCTCACCCTAACCCTTACCGTACTGTAACTCTAACCCGTACCATAACCCTAACCCTAACCCTAAACTTAATCGTAACCCTGACCCGTACCCTAACCCTAAAAGTAAAGCGTACCCTAACCCCAAACCTAACCCTAACCCGTACCCTAAAACTATCCCTAACGCTAACCCTGACCCTAAACCTAAACCTAACCCGTACCCTATCCCGAACCCTAACACTAACCCTCATCTAAACCTAACCCTAACCAGTACCCTAACCCTAACCCGTAAACTAAACCTAACCCTAACCCTAAACTTAACCCCTAAGCTAACCCTATCCCGTATTCTAAACCTAACCCTAACCCCTATCCTAACCCTAACCCTAACCCTAACCCTATCCGCACTCTAACCCTAACCCTAACCCTAACCCTAACCCTAACCCTAACACTAACCCTAACCCGTACCCTAACACTAACCCTAACCCTAAACGTAACCCTAACCCATAGGCTAACCCTAACCCGTACCCTAACACTAACCCTAACCCGTACTCTAACACTAAACCTAACCCTATCTCTAACCCAAACACGTACTATAACCCTAAACCTAACCCTAACACTAAACCTAACCCTAACCCGTACTCTAACACTATCCCGTAGCCTAACACTAACTCTAACCCTAACCCCTAACCCTAAACCTATCCCTAATCATTACCTAACCCGTACCCAAACGGTAAACCTAACCCGTACCCTAACACTAACCCAAACCCGTACTCTTACCCTAACCCTAACCCTAACCCAAACCCTAAACCGCACGCTAAACTTAATCCTAACCCTAACGCTAACCATAACCCTTAACCGTACCCTAAACCTAACCCTAACTCGTATCCTAACCCAAACACTGACCCTAACCCTAACCCGTACACTAACCCTAACCCGAACCCTAACCCTAACCCTAACCCTATCCGTACTCTAACCCTAAACCTAACCCTACCCCGTCCTCTAACCCTAAACCTAACTCTAACCCTAACCCGTACCTTAACCCAAACCTAACCCTAACACTAACCCTACCCCGTATTCTAACCCTCACCCTAACCCTAACCATAACCCTAACCCGTACCATAAACCTAAGCCTAACGCTAGCTCGTACCCTATCCCTAACCCTAACCCTGACACTAACCGTAACCCTAACCCGTACCCTAAGCCTAACCCATACCGTAACCCTAACCCTAACCCTACCCCTAACCCTATCCAGTACCCTAACCCTAAACCGTAACCTAAACCTAAACCTAACCCTAAACTTATCCCGTACACTAACACTATCCCGTACACTAAACCTAACCCTAACATTTACCCTAACCCTAACCCTAACCCTAACCCTATCCGTACACTAACCCTAACCCAACCCTGAAACTAAACCTAACTGACACTCTAACCCTAACGCTAACCCTAAACCTAACCATAACCCGTACTCTAACCCTAACCCGTACCCTAACACTAACCCTTACCCTAACCGTAAACCTGACCCGTTCCCTAAACCTAAACGTAACCCTTGACCTAACCCGTACCCAACTCTAAATCGTAACCTAACCCTAACCCTAACCCGTACCCAAACCCTAACAGTAACCCTAACCATACCCTAGCGCTAACCCTAAACCTCTCACCCTAAACCTAAACCTAACCCTAAACCTAACCATAAACCTTACCCGTACCCTAACCCTAACCCATAACCTAAACCTAACCCTAAACTTAACCTAACCCTGACTCGTACCCTAAACCTAAATTTAACCCGTACCAAACCCCAAGCCTAACCCTAACACTAACCCTAAACCGTACTCTAACCCTAAACCTAACCCTAACCCTAACCGTACTCTAACCCTAATCCTAACCGTCACACTAATCTTAACCCGTACTGTAACCCTAAACCGTACCATAATCCTAACACTAACACTAACCCTAACCATAAGCGTAACCCTAACCCCTACCCTAACCCTAACCCTAACCCCAACCCTATCCCTAACCCTAACCCTGACCCTTAACCTAACCCTAACCCGTACCCTAACCCTAAACCTAACACTAACCCTCACCTAAACCTAAACCTAACCCGTACCCTAACCCTAACCCGTAACCTAAACCTAAACCTAACCCTAAACTTTAACCCGTTCGGTAAACCTATCCATACCCTAAACCTAACCCTAACCCGTACCCTAACCCTAACCCATAACCTAAACCTAAACCTAACCCTAAACTTAACCCGTTCGGTAACCCTATCCATACCCTAAACCTAACCCTAACCCGTACCCTAAACCTAACCCGTAACCTAAACCTAAACCTAACCCTAAACTTAACCCGTTCGGTAACCCTATCCATACCCTAAACCTAAACCTAACCCGTACCATAACCCTAACCCTAACCCTAACCCTAAACGCACTCTAACCCTAACCCTAAACCTAACCCTAACCCTAACACTAACCATAACCCGTACTCTCACCCTAACCCTAAACCTAACCCTAACGTGTACCCTAACCCTAACCCGTAACCTAAACCTAACCCTAACACTAAACTTAACCCGTACGCTAACTCTATCCCGTACCCTAAAGCTAACCCTAACCCGAACCCTAACCCTAAACGGTACCCTAACCCCAAACCTAACCCTAACCCGTACCCTAACTCTAAAACTAACCCGTACCCTAACCCCAAACTTAACCCTAACCCATACCCTAACACTAAACCTAACCCTAACCCTGAACCTAAACCTAACCCTAAACCTTACACAAACCCTAACCCTAACCCTAACCCGCACCCTCAACCTAACCCTAACCCGTACCCTAACCCTAACCCGTAACCTAAACCTAAACCTAACCCTAAACTTAAACCGTACGCTAACCCTATCCCTAACGCTAACCCTGACCCTAAACCTAAACCTAACCCGTACCCTATCCCTAAACCTTACACTAACCCTAACCCTACCCCTAACCCGTACCCTAACCCTAACCCTAACCCTTACCCTAACCGTACTCTAACCCTAACACTAACCCTCACCCTAACCCTACACCATACTGTAACCCTATCCCGTACCCTAACCCCAACCCTAACCCTAACCCGTACCCTAACCCTAACCCTAACCCTAACCCACACCTAAAACTTAACCTAACAGGTATCCTAAGCCTAACTCTAACCATAGACCCAACTCGTACCCTAAACCTAACCCGTACCCTAACACTAACCCTAACTGTAACCCGTACCATAACCCTAACACTAACCCTAACCCGTTCCCTAATCCTAACCCGTACCCTATCCCTAACCCGATGCCTAACCCTAAACCACACCCTAAACCTAACCCTAACCCTAGACCTAAACCGTACCCTAAACCTATCCCGTAACCTAACCCTAACGCTAACCTGTACCCTAACCCTAACACTAACACGAACCCTAATCCTAAACCTATCCTGTACACTAACCCTAACCCTAACCCTAACCCGTACCCTAACCCTAACCCTAAACCTAACCCTAACCCTGACACTAAACCTAACCCTAATCCGTACCCTAACCGAAACCGTACCCTAACCCTAACCTTAAACCTAACCCGTACCCTAACCCTAAACATAATGCTAACCGGTACCCAAACCCTATCCCTAACACGTACCCTAAACCTATCCCTAACCCTAAACCGCACACTAAACCTAACCCTAACCCTAGACCTAACACGTACACTAACCCTGTCCCGTAGCCCAGCCTGAACCCTAACCCGAACCCTAACCCTACCCTAACCCATAGCCTAACCCTACCTGTAGCCTAACCCTAAATATAACCCTAACCCCTAACACTAACCCTTACCCTAACCCTTACCCTAACCCGTACCCAAACAGTAAACCTAACACATACCCTAACCCTAACCCAAACCCGCACCCTTAACTTAACACTAACCCTAACCCAAACCATAACCCTTAACCGTAACCTAACCCTAAACCATACCCTAACCCTAACCCTAACCTTAACCGTAACCCTAACACGTAACCTAACCCTAAAAGTAACCGATGCACTAACCCCAACCCTAAACATAACCCGTACCCTAACACTAACCCTAACCCTAAACCTGACCCTAAACCTAACCCTAACACTTACACTAACCCTAATCCTAACCCTAACCCGCACCCTAACCTAACCCTAACCCGTACCATAACCCTAACCCGTAACCTAAACCTAACCCTAACCCTAAACTTAACCCATATGCTAAACCTACCCCTTACACTGAACCTAACCCTAACCCGTATCCTAATCCTAAACCTAACCCTAAGCCTAATCTGTACATTAACCCTAACCCTAACACTAACCCTACCCCGTTCTCCAACCCTAACCGTAACCCTAACCCGTACACTAACCCTAACCTTAACCCTAACCCTAACCCTAACCCTAACTCTAACCCGCACCCTAAACCTAACCATAACTCATACCCTAACCCTAACCCATAACCTAAACCTAGCCCTAACCCTAAACTTATCCAGTACGCTAACCCTATCCCGTACCCTAAACTGAACCCTAACCCGTAACCTAAACCTAAACCTAACCCTAAGCCTAACCCGTCAATTAACCCTAACCCTAACACTAACCCTACCCCGTACTCTAACCATAACACAAACCCTAACCCTAACCCGTAACCTAACCCTAACCCTAACCCTAACGCTAACCCTAACCCGTACTCTAACCCTAACCCTATCCCTCACCCTAACCCTGACTGTACTGTAACCCTACCTCATACAATAACCCTAACCCTAACCCGTACCCTAAACCTAACCCGTAACCTAAACCTAAGCCTAACCCTATACTTAACCCTTATGCTAACCCTATCCTGTACCCTAAACTTAACCCTAAACCTTTCCCTAACCCTAACCCTAACCCTAACCCTAACCCTATCCGTACTCTAACCCTAACGCTAACCCTAACCCTAACACTAACCCTAACCCGTATCCTAACACTAACCCTAACCCTAACACTATCCCTAACCCTTACTCTAACCCTAAACCTAACCCTAACTCTAAACCTAACCCGTACTATAACCCTAAACCTAACCCTAACCCTAAACCTAACCTTAACCCCTACTCTAACCCTATCTCGTAGCCTAACCCTACCTCTAACCCTAAGCCTAACCCTAACCCTAACCCTATTCCTTACCCTATCCCGTACCCAAATGGTACACCAAACCCGTACCCTAAACTAACCCAAACCCGTACTCTAACCCTAGCCATAACCCTAATCCTATCCCTAAACCGCACCCTAAACTTAACCCTAACCCTAACACTAACCTTAACCCTTAACCGTACCCTAAAATTAACCCACACCCTAACCATAACCCTAACCTTAACCGTAACCCTAACCCGTAACCTAACCCTAAAACTAACCCATACCCTAACGCCAACCCTAAACCTAACCCATACCCTAACACTAAACCTAACCCTAACCCTGACACTAAACCTAACCCTAAACCTTACACTAACCCTAACCCTAACCCTAACCCACACCCTCAACCTAACCCTAACCCGTACCCTAACCCTAACCCGTAACCTAAACCTAAACCTAACCCTAAACTTAACCCGTACGCTAACCCTATCCCTAACGCTAACCTTGACCCTAAACCTAAACCTAACCCGTACCCTATCCCTAACCCTTACACTAACCCTAACCCTACCACTAACCCGTACCCTAACCCTAACCCTAACCCTTACCCTAACCGTACTCTAACCCTAACACTAAACTTCACCCTAACCCTAACCGTACTGTAACCCTAACCCGTACCCTAACCCCAACCCTAACCCTAACCCGTACCCTAACCCTAACCCTAACCCTAACCCACACCTAAAACTAAACCTAACCCGTATCCTAAGCCTAACTCTAACCATAGACCCAACCCGTACCCTAAACCTAACCCGTACCCTAACACTAACCCTAACAGTAACCCGTACCATAACCCAAACACTAACCCTAACCCGTTCCCTAACCCTAACCCGTACCCTATCCCTAACCCGATGCCTAACCCTAAACCACACCCTAACCCTAACCCTAACCTTAGACCTAAACTGTAACCTAAACCTATCCCGTAACCTAACCCTAACGCTAACCTGTACCCTAACCCTAACACTAACACGAACCCTAATCCTAAACCTATCCCGTACACTAACCCTAACCCTAACCCTAAACCTAACCCGTACCCTAACCTTAAACCTAACCCTAACCCTGACCCTAACACTAACCCTAATCCCGTACCCAAACCCTAACCCTAACCCGCATTCTAAACCTAACTCTAACCCTAATCCTAACCTGTACCATAAACGTAACACTAACCCTAACCCTTACAAAAACCCTAACACATACAATAACCCTAACCCGACGCCTAACCCTAACCCACACACTAAAACTAACCCTAACCCTAGACCTAAACCGTACCCTCAACCTATCCCGTACCCTAGCACTAACGCTAACCTGTACCCTAACCCTAACACTAACACTGACCCTAATCCTAACCCTATCCCATACACTAACCCTAACCCATACCCTAACCCTAACTCGTACCATTACACGTACCTTAACCCTAACCCTAACCCGTACCCTCACCCGTAACCTAAACCTAACCCTAACCTGTATGCTAACATGTAACATAACCCTAACCCTAATCCTAACCCTAACCATAAACCTAACCCATACCCTACCCTTCACCCTAACCCATACCCTAACCCTAACTCGTACCCTATCCCTAACCCTAAACCTGACCCTAACCCGAACCCGTACCCTAACCCTAATCCGTACCCTAACCCTAACGCTAACCCTAATCCTAAACCTAAACCTAACCATAACCCGTACAGTAACCCTAACCCGTACCCTAACCCTAACCCTAACCCTAAACCAAACCCTAACCCTAACCCTGACACTAAACCTAACCCTAATCCGTACCCTAGCCGAAACCGTACCCTAACCCTAACCCTAAACCCAACCCGTACCCTAACCCTAAACATAATGCTAACCCATACCCAAACCCTATCCCTAACACGTTCCCTAACCCTATCCCTAACCCTAAACCGCACACTAAACCTAACCCTAACCCTAGACCTAACACGTACACTAACCCTATCCCGTAGCCCAGCCTGAACCCTAACCCGAACCCTAACCCTACCCTAACCCATAGCCTAACCCTACCTGTAGCCTAACCCTAAATATAACCCTAACCCCTAACCCTAACCCTTACCCTAACCCGTACCCAAACGGTAAACCTAACCCATACCCTAACACTAACCCAAACCCGTACTCTAACCCTAAACCTAACCCAAACCCGCACCCTTAACTTAACACTAACCCTAACCCAAACTATAACCCTTAATCGTAACCTAACCCTAACCCATACCCTAACCCTAAACCTAACCTTAACTGTAACCCTAACACGTAACCTAACCCTAAAAGTAACCGATGCACTAACCCCAACCCTAACCATAACCCGTACCCTAACACTAACCCTAACCCTAAACCTGACCCTAAACCTAACCCTAACACTTACACTAACCCTAATCCTAACCCTAACCCGCACCCTAAACCTAACCCTAACCCGTACCCTAACCCTAACCCGTAACCTAAACCTAACCCTAACCCTAAACTTAACCCGTATGCTAAACCTATCCCGTACCCTGAACCTAACCCTAACCCGTATCCTAATCCTAAACCTAACCCTAAGCCTAATCTGTACATTAACCCTAACCCTAATACTAACCCTACCCCATTCTCCAACCCTAACCCTAACCCTAACCCGTACACTAACCCTAACCCTAACCCTAACCCTAACCCTAAATCTAACCCGCACCCTAAACCTAACCATAACTCGTACCCTAACTCTAACCCATAACCTAAACCTAGCCCTAACCCTAAACTTATCCTGTATGCTAACCCTATCCCGTACCCTAAACTGAACCCTAACCCGTAACCTAAACCTAAACCTAACCCTAAGCCTAACCCGTCAATTAACCCTAACCCTAACACTAACCCTACCCCGTACTCTAACCATAACACAAACCCTAACCCTAACCCGTAACCTCACCCTAACTCTAACCCTAACGCTAACCCTAACCCGTACTCTAACCCTAACCCTATCCCTCACCCTAACCCTGACTGTACTGTAACCCTACCTCATACAATAACCCTAACCCTAACCCGTACCCTAAACCTAACCCGTAACCTAAACCTAAGCCTAACCCTATACTTAACCCTTATGCTAACCCTATCCTGTACCCTAAACTTAACCCTAAACCTTTCCCTAACCCTAACCCTAACCCTAACCGTAACGCTATCCGTACTCTAACCCTAACGCTAACCCTAACCCTAACACTAACCCTAACCCGTATCCTAACACTAAACTAACCCTAACACTATCCCTAACCCGTACTCTAACCCTAAACCTAACCCTAACTCTAAACCTAAACCGTACTATAACCCTAAACCTAACACTAACCCTAAACCTAACCTTAACCCGTACTCTAACCCTATCTCGTAGCCTAACCTTACATCTAACCTTAACCCCTAACCATAACCCTAACCCTATTCCTTACCCTATCCCGTACCCAAATGGTACACCAAACCCGTACCCTAAACTAACCCAAACCCGTACTCTAACCCTAGCCATAACCCTAATCCTATCCCTAAACCGCACCCTAAACTTAACCCTAACCCTAACACTAACCTTAACCCTTAACTGTACCCTAACATTAACCCACACCCTAACCATAACCCTAACCTTAACCGTAACCCTAACCCATAACCTAACCCTAAAACTAACCCGTACCCTAACCCCAACCCTAAACCTAACCCATACCCTAACACTAAACCTAACCCTACCCTGAAACTAAACCTAACCCTAAACCTTACACTAACCCTAACCCTAACCCTAACCCGCACCCTCAACCTAACCCTAACCCGTACCCTAACCCTAACCCGTAACCTAAACCTAAACCTAACCCTAAACTTAACCCGTATGCTAACCCTATCCCTAACGCTAACCTTGACCCTAAACCTAAACCTAACCCGTACCCTATCCCTAACCCTTACACTAACCCTAACCCTAGCCCTAACCCGTACCCTAACCCTAACCCTAACCCTTACCCTAACCGTACTCTAACCCTAACACTAACCTTCACCCTAACCCTAACCGTACTGTAACCCTATCCGTACCCTAACCCCAACCCTAACCTAACCCGTACCCTAACCCTAACCCTAACCCTAACCCACACCTAAAACTAAACCTAACCCGTATCCTAAGCCTAACTCTAACCATAGACCCAACCCGTACCCTAAACCTAACCCGTACCCTAACACTAACCCTAACAGTAACCCGTACCATAACCCTAACACTAACCCTAAACCGTTCCCTAACCCTAACCCATACCCTATCCCTAACCCGATGCCTAACCCTAAACCACACCCTAACCCTAACCCTAACCTTAGACCTAAACTGTAACATAACCTATCCCGTAACCTAACCCTAACGCTAACCTGTACCCTAACCCTAACACTAACACGAACCCTAATCCTAAAACTATCCCGTACACTAACCCTAACCCTAACCCTAAACCTAACCCGTACCCTAACCTTAAACCTAACCCTAACCCTGACCCTAACACTAACCCTAATCCCGTACCCAAACCCTAACCCTAACCCGCATTCTAAACCTAACTCTAACCCTAATCCTAACCTGTACCATAAACGTAACACTAACCCTAACCCTTACAAAAACCCTAACACATACAATAACCCTAACCCGACGCCTAACCCTAACCCACACACTAAAACTAACCCTAACCCTAGACCTAAACCGTACCCTCAACCTATCCCGTACCCTAGCCCTAATGCTAACCTGTACCCTAACCCTAACACTAACACTGACCCTAATCCTAACCCTATCCCATACACTAACCCTAACCCATACCCTAACCCTAACTCGTACCATTACACGTACCTTAACCCTAACCCTAACCCGTACCCTCACCCGTAACCTAAACCTAACCCTAACCTGTATGCTAACACGTAACATAACCCTAACCCTAATCCTAACCCTAACCATAAACCTAACCCATACCCTACCCTTCACCCTAACCCATACCCTAACCCTAACTCGTACCCTATCCCTAACCCTAAACCTGACCCTAACCCGAACCCGTACCCTAACCCTAATCCGTACCCTAACCCTAACGCTAACCCTAATCCTAAACCTAAACCTAACCATAACCCGTACAGTAACCCTAACCCGTACCCTAACCCTAACCCTAACCCTAAACCAAACCCTAACCCTAACCCTGACACTAAACCTAACCCTAATCCGTACCCTAGCCGAAACCGTACCCTAACCCTAACCCTAAACCCAACCCGTACCCTAACCCTAAACATAATGGTAACCCATACCCAAACCCTATCCCTAACACGTTCCCTAACCCTATCCCTAACCCTAAACCGCACACTAAACCTAACCCTAACCCTAGACCTAACACGTACACTAACCCTATCCCGTAGCCCAGCCTGAACCCTAACCCGAACCCTAACCCTACCCTAACCCATAGCCTAACCCTGCCTGTAGCCTAACCCTAAATATAACCCTAACCCCTAACCCTAACCCTTACCCTAACCCGTACCCAAACGGTAAACCTAACCCATACCCTAACACTAACCCAAACCCGTACTCTAACCCTAAACCTAACCCAAACCCGCACCCTTAACTTAACACTAACCCTAACCCAAACTATAACCCTTAACCGTAACCTAACCCTAACCCATACCCTAACCCTAAACCTAACCTTAACCGTAACCCTAACACGTAACCTAACCCTAAAAGTAACCGATGCACTAACCCCAACCCTAACCATAACCCGTACCCTAACACTAACCCTAACCCTAAACCTGACCCTAAACCTAACCCTAAAACTTACACTAACCCTAATCCTAACCCTAACCCGCACCCTAAACCTAACCCTAACCCGTACCCTAACCCTAACCCGTAACCTAAACCTAACCCTAACCCTAAACTTAACCCGTATGCTAAACCTATCCCGTACCCTGAACCTAACCCTAACCCGTATCCTAATCCTAAACCTAACCCTAAGCCTAATCTGTACATTAACCCTAACCCTAATACTAACCCTACCCCATTCTCCAACCCTAACCCTAACCCTAACCCGTACACTAACCCTAATCCTAACCCTAACCCTAACCCTAACCCTAAATCTAACCCGCACCCTAAACCTAACCATAACACGTACCCTAACTCTAACCCATAACCTAAACCTAGCCCTAACCCTAAACTTATCCTGTATGCTAACCCTATCCCGTACCCTAAACTGAACCCTAACCCGTAACCTAAACCTAAACCTAACCCTAAGCCTAACCCGTCAATTAACCCTAACCCTAACACTAACCCTACCCTGTACTCTAACCATAACACAAACCCTAACCCTAACCCGTAACCTAACCCTAACCCTAACCCTAACGCTAACCCTAACCCGTACTCTAACCCTAACCCTATCCCTCACCCTAACCCTGACTGTACTGTAACCCTACCTCATACAATAACCCTAACCCTAACCCGTACCCTAAACCTAACCCGTAACCTAAACCTAAGCCTAACCCTATACTTAACCCTTATGCTAACCCTATCCTGTACCCTAAACTTAACCCTAAACCTTTCCCTAACCCTAACCCTAACCCTAACCGTAACGCTATCCGTACTCTAACCCTAACGCTAACCCTAACCCTAACACTAACCCTAACCCGTATCCTAACACTAAACTAACCCTAACACTATCCCTAACCGTACTCTAACCACCTAAACCTAACCCTAACTCTAAACCTAAACCGTACTATAACCCTAAACCTAACACTAACCCTAAACCTAACCTTAACCCGTACTCTAACCCTATCTCGTAGCCTAACCTTACATCTAACCTTAACCCCTAACCATAACCCTAACCCTATTCCTTACCCTATCCCGTACCCAAATGGTACACCAAACCCGTACCCTAAACTAACCCAAACCCGTACTCTAACCCTAGCCATAACCCTAATCCTATCCCTAAACCGCACCCTAAACTTAACCCTAACCCTAACACTAACCTTAACCCTTAACCGTACCCTAACATTAACCCACACCCTAACCATAACCCTAACCTTAACCGTAACCCTAACCCGTAACCTAACCCTAAAACTAACCCGTACCCTAACCCCAACCCTAAACCTAACCCATACCCTAACACTAAACCTAACCCTACCCTGAAACTAAACCTAACCCTAAACCTTACACTAACCCTAACCCTAACCCTAACCCGCACCCTCAACCTAACCCTAACCCGTACCCTAACCCTAACCCGTAACCTAAACCTAAACCTAACCCTAAACTTAACCCGTATGCTAACCCTATCCCTAACGCTAACCTTGACCCTAAACCTAAACCTAACCCGTACCCTATCCCTAACCCTTACACTAACCCTAACCCTAGCCCTAACCCGTACCCTAACCTTAACCCTAACCCTTACCCTAACCGTACTCTAACCCTAACACTAACCTTCACCCTAACCCTAACCGTACTGTAACCCTAACCCGTACCCTAACCCCAACCCTAACCCTAACCCGTTACCCTAACCCTAACCCTAACCCTAACCCACACCTAAAACTAAACCTAACCCGTATCCTAAAACTAACTCTAACCATAGACCCAACCCGTACCCTAAACCTAACCCGTACCCTAACACTAACCCTAACTGTAACCCGTACCATAACCCTAACACTAACCCTAACCCGTTCCCTAACCCTAACCCGTACCCTATCCCTAACCCGATGCCTAACCCTAAACCACACCCTAACCCTAACCCTAACCTTAGACCTAAACCGTAACCTAAACCTATCCCGTAACCTAACCCTAACGCTAACCTGTACCCTAACCCTAACACTAACACGAACCCTAATCCTAAACCTATCCCGTACACTAACCCTAACCCTAACCCTAACCCTAACCCGTTACCCTAACCCTAACCCTAACCCTAACCCTAACCCTAACCCTGACCCTAACACTAACCCTAATCCCGTACCCTAACCCTAACCCTAACCCGCATCCTAAACCTAACTCTAAACCTAATCCTAACCTGTACCATAAACCTAACACTAAACCTAACCCGTACAAAAACCCTAACACGTACAATAACCCTAACCCGACGCCTAACCCTAACCCACACACTAAAACTAACCCTAACCCTAGACCTAAACCGTACCCTCAACCTATCCCGTACCCTAGCCCTAACGCTAACCTGTACCCTAACCCTAACACTAACACTGACCCTAATCCTAACCCTATCCCATACACTAACCCTAACCCGTACCCTAACCCTAACTCATACCATTACACGTACCTTAAACCTAACCCTACCCCGTACCCTCACCCGTAACCTAAACCTAAACCTAACCTGTATGCTAACACGTAACATAACCCTAACCCTAATCCTAACCCTAACCATAAACCTAACCCATACCCTACCCTTCACCCTAACCCATACCCTAACCCTAACTCGTACCCTAACCCTAACCCTAAACCTGACCCTAACCCGAACCCGTACCCTAACCCTAATCCGTACCCTAACCCTAACGCTAACCCTAACCCTAAACCTAAACCTAACCATAACCCGTACAGTAACCCTAACCCGTACCCTAACCCTAACCCTAACCCTAAACCTAACCCTAACCCTGACACTAAACCTAACCCTAATCCGTACCCTAACCGAAACCGTACCCTAACCCTAACCCTAAACCTAACCCGTACCCTAACCCTAAACATAATGCTAACCCGTACCCAAACCCTATCCCTAACACGTACCCTAACCCTATCCCTAACCCTAAACCGCACACTAAACCTAACCCTAACCCTAGACCTAACACGTACACTAACCCTATCCCGTAGCCCAGCCTGAACCCTAACCCGAACCCTAACCCTACCCTAACCCATAGCCTAACCCTACCTGTAGCCTAACCCTAAATCTAACCCTAACCCCTAACCCTAACCCTTACCCTAACCCTTACCCTAATCCGTACCCAAACGGTAAACCTAACCCATACCCTAACACTAACCCAAACCCGTACTCTAACCCTAAACCTAACCCAAACCCGCACCCTTAACTTAACACTAACCCTAACCCAAACCATAACCCTTAACCGTAACCTAACCCTAACCCATACCCTAACCCTAACCCTAACCCTAACCTTAACCATAACCCTAACACGTAACCTAACCCTAAAAGTAACCGATGCACTAACCCCAACCCTAACCATAACCCGTACCCTAACACTAACCCTAACCCTAAACCTGACCCTAAACCTAACCCTAACACTTACACTAACCCTAACCCTAACCCTAACCCGCACCCTAAACCTAACCCTAACCCGTACCATAACCCTAACCCGTAACCTAAACCTAACCCTAACCCTAAACTTAACCCGTATGCTAAACCTATCCCGTACCCTGAACCTAACCCTAACCCGTATCCTAATCCTAAACCTAACCCTAAGCCTAATCTGTACATTAACCCTAACCCTAACACTAACCCTACCCCGTTCTCCAACCCTAACGCTAACCCTAACCCGTACACTAACCCTAAGCATAACCCTACCCTGTACCATAACTGTAACCCTAACACTAACCCACACTTAACCTAACCCTAACCCGTAACAGAAGCCTAAACCTAACCTTAAACTTAACCCGTACGCTAACCCTATCCCATACCCTAAACCTAATCCTAAACCGTTACCTAACCCTAAACCTAAACCTAAGCCTAACCCGTCCATTAACCCTAACCCTAACACTAACACGAACCCTACCCCGTACTCTAACCCTAACCCTAATTCTAACCCTAACCCGTACCCTATCCGCACTCTAACCCTCACCCTAACCCTAATCCTAACACTAACCCTAACCCGTACTCTAACACTAACCCTAACCCTAAACGTAACCCTAACCCATACGCTAACCCTAACCCGTACCCTAACACTAACCCTAACCCGTACTCTAACCCTAATCCTAACCCTATCTCTAACCCAAACCCGTACTATAAGCCTAAACCTAAACCTAACACTAAACCTAACCCTAACCCGTACTCTAACCCTATCCCGTAGCCTAACACTAACTCTAACCCTAACCCCTAACCATAACCCTATCCCTAATCCTTACCTAACCCGTACCCAAACGGTAAACCTAACCCGTACCCTAACACTAACCCAAAACCATACTCTTACCCTAACCCTAACCCTAACCCAAACCCAAAACCACACGCTAAACTTAACCCAAACCCTAACGCTAACCATAACCCTTAACCGTACCCTAAACCTAAACCTAACCCTAACCCAAAACCTAACACTAACCCTAACCCTAACCCTAACCCTAACCCTAACCCTTACCCTAACCCGTACCCAAACGGTAAAGCTAACTTGTACCCTAACACTAACCCAAACCCGTACTCTAACCCTAACCCTAACCCTAACACAAACCCTACCCCGTACCCTAACACTAACACTAACCCTAACACTAACCCTGACTGTACTCTAACCCTAACCCTAACCCTAATCCTAACCGTATTCTAACCCTAACCCTAAACCTCACCCTAACCCTAACCCGTACTGTAAACCTATCCCGTACCATAACCCTAACCCTAACGAGTACCCTACCCTAACCCTAATTCGTACACTAACCCTAACCCTGACCCTAACCCTAACCCTAACCCGTACCCTAAACCTAACCCGTACCCTAACCCTAACAATAACACTAAACTGTACCCTAAACCTAACCCTAACCCATACTCTAACCCTAACCCTAACCAAAATCTGACCCTAACCCTAACCCTAACCCGTACCCTAAGCCTAACCCATACCCTAATCCTAACCCTAACCCTAACACTAACCCTACACCCTACTCTAAACCTAACCCTAACCCTAACCCTAACCCTAACCCCTACACTTACTCTATACCTAACCCTAACCGTAACCCTAACCCTAACACTAACCCTAACCCCTACTCTAACCCTAACCCTAACCCTAACCCTAACCCTAACCGTACTCTAACCCGTACCCTAAACCTCACCCTAACCCTAATTCGTACCCTAACCCTAACACTAACCCTGAACCTAACCCTAACCCTAACCCGTACACTTAACCTAACCCATACCCTAAACCTAACCCTAAACATAACCCTAACCCTATCCCGTACCCTAAACCTAAGCCTAACCCTTGTCCTAACCCGTACCTTACCCTATCCCGTACCATAACCCGAAACCTAACCCGTACCCAAACCCTAAGAGTAAACCTAACCCATACACTAGCGCTAACCCTAACCCTAACCCTAAGCCTAACAAGCACCCTAAACCTCAACCTGACCGTAACCCTAACCATTACCCTTACCCGTACCCTAACCCTAACCCATAACCTAACACTAACCCTAACATGAACCGTAACCCTAACCCATACCATAACCCTAAAAATAACCCGTACCGTAACCCCAACCCTAACCCTAACCCGTAGCATAACCCTATCCCTAATCCTAACCCGTACCCAAACCCTAACCATAACACGTACCCTGACCCTACCTTAACCGTAACCCTAACCCATACCCTAACCCCAAAACTAACCCGTACCCTAACCCCATCCCTAACCCTAACCCGTACCCTAACACTAACCCTAACCCTAACCCTGACCCTAAACCTAACCCTAACCCTTACACTAATCCTAACCCTAACCCTAACCCGCACCCAAAACCTAACCTTAACCTGAACCCTAAACCTAACCTGTGACCTAAACTTAACCCGTACGCGAACCCTATCCCATACCCGAATTCTAACCCTAACCCGTATACTAACCATAAACCTCACCCTAAGCCTAAACCGTACATTAACCCAAAACCTATCCCTAACACTAACCCTACCCCGTACTCTAACCCTAACCCTAACCCTAACACTAACCCTACCCCGTACTCTAACCCTAAACCTAACCCTAACCCTAACCCGTACCCTAACCCTAACCCTAACCCTAACCCTAACACTAACATTAAACCTAAACCATACTGTAACCCTAACCCTAACACTAACCCTAACCGTACTCTATCCCTAACACTAACCCTCACCCTAACCCTAACTCGTACCGTAACCCGAACCCGTACCCCACACTACCCCTAACCCTAAACCTAACCCTAACCCTGACCATAACCCTAAACCTAATCCCGTACCCTAACCCTAATCCTAACCCGCATCCTAAACCTAACCCTAAACCTAACCCTAACCCGTACTCTAACCCTAACCCGTACCCTAACCCTAACCCTAACCCTAAACCTAACCCTATCAGTACACTAACCCTAAACCTAAACCTAAACCTAACCCTAACCCGTACTCTAAAACTAACCCGTACCCTAACCCTAACCCGTACCCTAACACTAACCCTAACCCTAACAAAAACCTACCCCGTACTCTAAACCTGAACCTAACCCTAACTCTAACCCTAACCCGTAATGTAACCTTAACCCTAACCCTAAACCTAACCCTAACCCGTACAGTAACCCTAACGCGTACTCTAACCCTAACCTTAACCCTAAACCTAACCCTAACCTTGACACTAAATCTAACCCTAAACCGTACCCTATCCCTAAACCATACCCTAAACCTAACCCGAAACCTAACCCGTACCCTAACCCTAAATGTAACCCTAACCCGTACCCAAACCCTAACCCTAACATGTACCCTAACCCTAACCCTAACCCGCACACTAAACCTAACCCTAACCCTAGACCTAACACCTACACTAACCCTATCCCGTACCCTAACCATAACCCTAACACGTACCGTAACCCTAACACTAACCCTAACCCTAACCCTAATCAGTACCCTAACCCTACCCGTAGGCTAACACTAACTCTAACCCTAACCTCTAAACCCAACCCTAACCCTTACCCTAACCCGTACCCAAATGGTAAACCCAACACGTACCCTAACACTAACCCAAACCCGTACTCTAATCCTAACCCTAAACCTAACCCATACCCTAACCCTTCCCGTAGCCTAACCCTAACTCTAACCCTAACCCCTAACCCTAACCCTTAACCTAACACGTACCCAAACGGTAAACCTAACACGTACCCTAACACTAACCCAAACCCGTACTCTAACCCTAACCCTAACCCTAAACCTAACCCGCACCCTAAACTTAACCCTAACCCTAACCCAAAACATAACCCTTAACCGTAACCTAACCCTAACCCATACCCTAACCCTAACCCTAACCTTAACCGTAACCCTAACTCTTACCCTAACCCTAAAACTAACCCGTACCCTAACCCCAACCCTAACCTTAACGCGTACACTAACACTAACCCTAACCCTAACCCTGACCTTAACCTAACCCTAACCGTACACTAACCCTAACCCTAACCCTAACCCTAACACTAACCCTAACCAGTACTCTAACCCTAAACATAACCCTAACACTAACCCTAACCCCCTACTATAATCCTAAACCTAAACCTAACCCTTACCCTAACCCTAACTCGTACCATAACCAGAACCCATACCCAACCCTAACCCTAACCCTAAACCTAACCCTAACCCTGACCCTAACCCTTACCCTAATCCCGTACCCTAACCCTAATCCTAACCCACATCCTAAACCTAACCCTAAACCTAGACTTAACCCGTAGCCTAACCATAACCCATACCCTAACACTAACCCGTACCCTAACCCTAACCCTAACCCGCATACTAAAACTAACCCTAAACCTAGAACTAACCCATATCCTAACCCTAACCCTTACCCTAACACTAACCCATACCCTAACCCTAACACTAACCCTAACCCTAACCCGTACACTAACCATAACCCTAACCCATACCCTAACCCTAACTCGCACCCTAACCCTAACCCAGGGCCTAACTCTAACCCACACCGTAAACCTAACCCTAAAACTAGACATAACCCGTACCCTAACCCTATCCCGTACCCTAACCCTAGTCCTAACCCGTATCCTAACCATAACACTAACCCTAACCCTAAAACTAACCCTAACCCATACACTAACCCTAACCCTAACCCTAACCCGTACCCTAACCCTAACCCGCACCAAAACCTAACCCTAACCCTTACCCTAACCTTAACCCGTAACCTAAACCTAACCCTAACCCTAAACTTAACCCGTACACTAACCCTATCCCATACCCTAAACCTAACCCTAACCCGTACCCTAACCCTAACTCTACAATAACCCTATCCGTACACTAACCCTAACCTTAACCCTAACACTAACCCTAACCCGTACTCTAACACTAACCCTAACCCTAACCTAACCCTAACAGTACTCTAACCCTAACCCGTACCCTAACACTAACCCTTACCCTAACCCTAAAACTACCCCGTACCCTAACCGTAAATGGAACTTTAAACCGTACCCAAACCCTAAACCTAACACGTACCCTAACCCTAACCCTAACCCTAACCCGCACACTAAACCTAACCCTATCCCTACACCTAACATGTACACTAACCCTATCCGATACCGTAACCTTAACCCTAACCCGTACCGTAACCGTAACACTAAAAATAACCTTAACCCTAACCCTAAGCCGTACACTAACCCTAACCCGAACCCTAACTCTAACCCTACCCTAACCCGTACCCTAAACCTACCCGTAGCCTAATCCTAACCCTAACCCCTAACCCTAACCCTAACCCTAACCCTAACCCTTACCTAACCCGTACCCAAACGGTAACCCTAACCCATACCCTAACACTAAACCAAAACCGTACTCTAACGCTAACCCAAACCCTAACCCTAATCCTAACCCGCACCCTAAACTTAAACCTAACCCTACCCCAAACCATAACCCTTAACCGTAACCTAACCCTAACCCATACCCTAACCCTAACCCAAACCTTAACCATAACCCTAACCCGTACCCTGACCCTAAATCTAACCCGTATCCTAATCCCAACCCTAACCCTAATCCGTACCCTAACACTTACCCTAACCCTAACCTGTACCCTAACCCATACCATAAACCTAGCCCTAAACCTAACCCGAAACCTAACCCCCTACCCTACCCCTACCCCTAACCCGTACTCTATCCCTAACCCGTACCCAAACCTAACCCTAACCCCTAAACTTAACCCTAAACCGTACCCTAACATAACCCTAAACTTAACTCGTACCCTACCCCTAACCTTAACCCTGACCCTAACCTTAAACCTAACCCGTACGCTAACCCGTACCCGTACCCTAAACCAAACCCTAACCCTAACTCGTACCCTATCCCTAACCCTAACCATCACCCTAACCCTAACTCTAACCCGTAACCTAACCCTAACACTAACCCTAAACCTCACCCTAAACCGTACACTAACCCTAAACCTAACCCGTACCCTAACCCTAACACTAACCCTAACCTTAACCCAATTCCTTTTTTTTTTAATTTTTTATTGGTGTTCAATTTATCAACATACAGAATAACTCCCAGTGCTCATCCCATCAAGTATCCCCATCAGTGCCCGCCACCCACTCAGGCCCACCCCCCGCCCCCCTCCCCTTCAACCATCCCCAGTTCGTCTCCCAGAGTTAGGAGTCTTTATGTTCTGTCTCCCTTGCTGATATTTCCCGCATATTTCTTCTCCCTTCCCTTATATTCCCTTTCGCTATTATTTATATTCCCCAAATGAATGAGAACATACACTGTTTGTCCTTCTCCGATTGACTTACTTCACTCAGCATAATACCCTCCAGTTCCATCCACGTTGAAGCAAATGGTCGGTATTTGTCGTTTCTAATGGCTGAGTAATATTCCATTGTGTACATAAACCACATCTTCTTTATCCATTCATCTTTTGATGGACCCAATTCCTAACCCTAACCCACACCCTAAACCTAACCCTAACCCTAGACCTAACCCGTACACTAACCCTATCCCGTACACTAACCCTAACGCTAACCGGTACCATAACCCTAATACTAACACTAACTCTAATCCTAACCCTATCCCGTACACTAACTCTAACCCTAACCCTAACCCATAGCCTAACCCTAACTCTAACCCTAACCCCTAACCCTACCATAACACTAACCCTTACCCTAACCCGTACCCATACGTTAAACCTAACCCGTACCCTAACACTAACACAAACCCGTACCCTAACCCGTACCCTAACCCTAATCCGTACCATTACCGTATCTTAAAACCAAACCTAACCGGTATCCAAACCCATACACTAACCTAACCCTAACCTGTACCCTAACACGTCGCATAACCCTAACCGTAACCCTAACACTAACCCTAAACCTAACCCATAACCTACGCCTAACCCTAACACGTACACTAACCCTAACCCTCACCCTAACCCCTAACACTAACCCTAACCCATACCCTAAACCTAACCCTAACTTTAACTCGTACCCTAACCCTAACCCTAACCCTGACCCTAACCCGTACCCTAACCCGTACCCTAACCCGTACCCTAAACCTAACCCATCCCCTAACCCTAAACCTAACCCTAACACTAACCCTAACCCCCTACTATAACCTAAACCCTAAACCTAACCCTAACCCTAACCCTAACACGTACCGTTAACTTTACCCGTACCCTAACTGTAACCCTAACCCTAAACGTAATCGTAACCCTGACCCTAACCCTAACCCTAATACCGTACCCTAACCCTAACACTAACCCGCATCCTAAACCTAACCCTAACCTTAGACCTAACCCATACCATAATCCTAACCCGTACCCTAACACTAACCCTAACCCAAACCCTAACCCGTACCCTAACCCTAACCCTTACCCTAATCCTAACCCTAACCCTAACCCGTACCCTAACCCTAACACATACCCTAACCCTAACCCTAAACCTAACCCTAACCCGCACACTAAACCTAACCCTAACCCTAGACCTAACACCTACGTTAACCAGATTCCGTACCCTAACTTTAACCCTAACCCGTACCGTAACCCTAACACTAACCCTAACCCTAAGCCTAACCCTAACCCTAACCCACACACTAACCCTCACCCGAACCCTAACCCTAACCCTAACCAGTACCCTAACCCTACCCGTAGCCAAACCGTAACTCTAACCCTAACCCCTAACCCTAACCCTAACCCTAACCCTTACCCTAACCTGTACCCAAACGGTAAACCTGACCCGTACCCTAACACTAAACCAAACCCGTACTCTAACCCTAACCCTAAACCTAACTCTAACCCTAACCCTAACCCTAACCCTAAACTTAACCCTAAACCTAACCCAAACCATAACCCTTAACCATAACCTAACCCTAACCCATACCCTAAACCTAACACTAAACTTAACCATAACCGTAACCCGTACCGTAACCCTAAACCTAAACCTAACCCTTACACTAACCCTAACCATAACCCGTACCCTAAAACTAACCCTAACCCTAACCCTGACCCTAAACCTAATCCTAACACTTACACTAACCCTAACCCGCACCCTAAACCTAACCCTAACCCGTACCCTAAGCCTAACCGCTAACCTAAACCTAACCCTAACCCTAAACTTAACCCGTACACTAACCCTATCCCGTACCCTAAAGCTAAACCTAACCCGTATCCTAAACCTAACCAAACCCTAAGCCTAACCCGTACATTAACCCTAACCATAACCATAACACTAACCCTACCCCGTACTCTAACCCTAACCCTAAACCTAACCCTAAACCTAACCCTAACCACCACCCTAAACCTAACCCTAAACCTAATTCTAATCCTAACGCATAATGTAACCCTAACCCTAACCCTAACCTAACCCTAACCCGTACAGTAACCCTAACGCGTACACTAACCCTAACCCAAACCCTAACACTAAACCTAACCCTAACCCGAAACCTAACCCTAACCCTAACCCTAAACCGTACCCTAACCTTAACCCTAAAACTAACCCATAACCTAACCCTAAACGTAACCCTAACCCGTACCGAAACCCTAACCCTAACACATACCCTAACCCTAAACCGCACACTAAACCTAACCCTAACCCTAGTCCTAACACGTACACTAAACCTATCCCGTACCCTAACCTTAAACCTAACCCGTAACGTAACCCTGACACTAACCCTAAACCTAACCCTAACCCGTACCTTAACCCTACCCGTAGCCTAACACTAACTCTAACCCTAACCCCCAACACTAACCCTAACCCTTACCCTAACCCGTACCCAAATGGTAAACCTAACCTGTACCCTAACACTAACCCAAACCCGTACTCTAATCCTAACCCTAACCGTAACCCGTACCCTAACCCGTACCCTAACCCGTACCCTAACCCTTCCCGTAGCCTAAACCAACTCTAACCCTAACCCCTAACCTTAAACCTAACCCTAACCCTTAACCTAACACGTACCCAAACGGTAAACCTAACACGTACCCTAACACTAACCCAAACCCGTACTCTAAACCTAACCCTAACCCTAACCCTAATCTGCACCCTAAACTTAACCCTAACCCTAACGCAAACCATAACCCTTAACCATAACCTAACCCTAAAGCATACCCTAACCCGAACCCTAACCTTAACCGTAACCCTAACTCGTACCCTAAACCCAAAACTAACCCATACCCTAACCACAACCCTAACCTTAACGCGTACACTAACACTAACCCTAACCTTAAACCTGACCCTAAACCTAACCCTAACTGCACACTAACCCTAACCCTAACCCTAACCCTAACACTAACCCTATCCCGTACTCTAAACCTAACACTAACAGTAATACTAACCCTAACCCGTACTCTAACCCTAACCCTAACACTAACCATAACCCTAACACTAACCCTAACCAGTACTCTAACTCTAAACGTAACCCTAAACTGACCCTAACCCCCTACTATAATCATAACCCAAACCTAAACCTTATGCTAACCCTAACACGTACCGTACCGTAACCCATACCCAACCCTAACCCTAACCCTAAACCTAACCCTAACCCAGACCCTAACCCTAACCCTAATCCCGTACCCTACTCCTAACCCTAACCTTAGACCTAACCCTAACCCTAAACCTAGACCTAACCCGTAGCCTAACCCTAACCCGTACCCTAACACTAACCCATACCCTAAAACTAACACTAACCCTAACCCTAACCCGTACATTAACCATAACCCTAACCCATACCCTAACCCTAACCTGTACCCTAACCCTAACCCAGGGCCTAACTCTAACCTGCACCGTAAACATAACCCTAACCCTAGATATAACCCATACCCTAACCGTATCCCGTACCCTAACCCTAGTCCTAACCCATATCCTAACTCTAACACTAACCCTAACCCGTACACTAACCCTAACCCGTACACTAACCCTAACCCTAACCCTAACCCTAAACCGTACCCTAATCCTAACCTGCACGGAAACCTAACCCTAACCCGTACCCTAACCCAAACACGTAACCTAAACCTAACCCTAACCCTAAACTTAACCCGTACACTAACCCTATCCCATACCCTAAACCTAACCCTAACCTGTACCCTAACCATAACTCTATCCCTAACCCTATCCGTACACAACAATAACCCTAACCTAACACTAACCCTAACCCGTACTCTAACCCTAACCCTAACCCTAAACCTAACCCTAACCCGTACTGAACCCTAACCCGTATCCTAAACCTAACCCATACCCTAACACTAACCCTAACCCTAACACTAACCCTAATCCGTACTCTAACCCTAAACCTAAACCTAACTCTAACTCTACCCCGTACTATAACCCTAACCCATACCCTAACACTAACCCTAACCCTAACACTAACCCTACCCCGTACTCTAACCCTAAACCTAACCCTAACTCTAACCCTAACCCGTAATGTAACCCTAACCCTAACCCTAACCCTAACCCTAACCCGTACAGTAAACCTAACGCGTACCCTAACCCTAACCCTAACCCTAACCTTGACCCTAAATCTAACCCTCACCGGTACCCTAACCCTAACCCTAACACTAAACCTAACCCGTAATCTAACACTAACCCTAACCCTAAACCTAACCCTAACCCGTAGTCTAACCCTACCCGTACCCTAACCCTATTCCTAACCCTATCCGTACACTAACCCTAACACTAACCCTAAACCTAACCCTAACCCGTCCTCTAACCGTAACCCGTACCCTAACCCTAACCCGTACCCTAACACTAACCCTAATCCTAACACTAACCCTAACCCGTACTCTAACCATAAACCTATACCTAACTCTAACTCTAACCCCTTACTATAACCCTAATCCGTACCCTAACACTAACCCTAACCCTAACACTAACCCTACCCCGTACTCTAACCCTAAACCTAACCCTAACTCTATCCCTAACCCGTAATGTAACCCGAACCCTAACCCTAACCCTAACACTAACCCGTACAGTAACACTTTCGCGTACCCTAACCCTAACCCTAACCGTAAACCTAACCCTAACCGTGACCCTAAATCTAACCCTAACCCGTACCCTAACCCTAACCCGAAACCTAACCCGTACCCTAACCCTAAATGTAACCCTAACCCGACCCAAACCCTAACCCTAACATGTACCCTAACCCTAACCCTAAGCCGCACACTAAACCTAACCCTAACCCTAGACCTAACACCTACACTAACCCTATCCGTACTCTAACCTTAACCCTAACCTGTACCGTAACCCTAACACTAACCCTAACCCTAACCCTAACACGAACCCGTACACTAACCCTACACGTAGCCTAACACTAACTCTAACCCTGACTCCTAACCCCTAACCCTAACCCTAACCCTTAACCTAACACGTACCCAAACGGTAAACTTAACACGTACCCTAACACTAACCCAAACCCGTACTCTAACCCTAACCCTAACTCCAACCCTAACCCTAACCCGTACCCTAACCCTTCCCGTAGCCTAACCCTAACTCTAACCTTAACCCCTAACCCTAACACTAACCTTAACCCTTAACCTAACACGTACCCAAACGGTAAACCTAACACGTACCCTAACACTAACCCAAACCCGTACTCTAACCCTAAGCCTAACCCGCACCCTAAACTTAACCCTAACCCTAACCCAAACCATAACCCTTAACCGTAACCTAACCCTAACACATACCCTAACCCTAACCTTAACCGTAAGCCTGTTACCCTAATCCTAAAACTAACCCGTACCCTAACCCCAACCCTAACCTTAACTCGTACCCTAAACTAACCCTAACCCTAAACCTGACCCTAAACCTAACCCTAACCGTACACTAACCCTAACCCTAACCCTAACCCTAACCCTAACACTAACCTTATCCCGTACTGTAAACCTAACCCTAATCCTAACCGTAACCCGTAATCTAAACTTAACCCTAACCCTAACACTAACCATAACCCTAACACTAACCCTAACCAGTATTCTAACACTAAACGTAACCCTAACACTAACCCTAACCCCCTACTATAATCCTAACACTAAACGTAACCCTTACCCTAACCCTAAATCGTACCGTAACCCGAACCCGTACCCAACCCTAACCCTAACACTAAACCTAACCCTAACCCTGAACCTAACCCTAACCCTAATCCCGTACCCTAACCCTAACCCTAACCCGCATCCTAAACCGAACCCTAAACATATACCTAACCCGTACCCCAACACTAACCCGTACCCTAACCCTAACACTAACCCTAACCCTAACCCGTACACTAACCATAACCCTAACCCATACCCTAACCCTAACCTGTACCCTAACCCTAACCCAGGGCCTAACTCTAACCCGCACCATAAACCTAACCCTAACCCTAGACAAAACCCGTACCCTAACCCTATCCCGTACCCTAACCCTAGTCCTAACCCGTATCCTAAACCTAACACTAACCCTAACCCTAACACTAACCCTAACCCGTACACTAACCCTAACCCTAACCCGTACCCGTACCCTAACCCTAACCCAAACCTTAACCTAACCCTAACCCTAAATTAACCCATACACTAACCCTACCCAATACCCTAAACCTAACCCTAACCCGTACCCTAACCCTAAATCCAACCCTAACCCTATCCGTACACTAACCCTAACCCTAACCCTAACACTAACCCTTACCCGTACTCTTACACTAACCCTAACCCTAACCCGAATTCTAACCCTAACCCGTACCCTAACAATAACCCTTACCCTAACCCTAAACCCACCCCGTACACTAATCCTAAACAGTACCCTAACCAGTACCCAAACCCTAACCCTAACCCTCACCCTAACCCTAACCAGCACACTAAACCTAACCCTAACCCTACACTTAACACGTACACTAAACCTATCTCATACCGTAACCTTAACCCTAACCCGTACCGTAACCCTAACACTAAAAATAACCCTATCCCTAACCCTAAGCCCTACACTAACCCTAACCCGAACCCTAACTCTAACCCTAACCCGTAACCTAACCCTACCCGTAGTCTAACCCTAACCCTAACCCTAACCCCTAACCCTAACCCTAACCCTAACCCTAACCCTAACCCTAACCCTAAACCTAGCCCTTACCCTAACCCGTACCTAAACGGTAAACCTAACCCGTACCCTAACACTAACCCAAAACCGTACTCTAACGCTCACCCTAACCCTAACCCTAACCTGCACCCTAAACTTAACCCTAACCCTACCCCAAACAATAACCCTTAACCGTAACCTTACCCTAAAACTAACCCGTACCCTAACCCTAACCCTAACCCGCATCCTAAACCTAACCCTAAACCTAAACCTAACCCGTAGCCTAACCCTAACCCGTACCCTAACCCTAACCCGTACCCTAACACTAACCCTAACACTAACCTGTACCCTAACCCATACCACAATCCTAGCCCTAACCCTAACCCGAAACCTAACCCATACCCTACCCCTACCCCTAACCCGTACCCTATACCTATCCCGTACCCAAACCTAACCCTAACCCCTAAACCTAACCCTAAACCGTACCCTAAACATAACCTTCAACCTAACTCGTACCCTATCCCTAACACTAACCCTGACCCTAACCCTAAACTTAACCCGTACCCTAACCCGTACCCGTACCCTAAACCAAACCCTAACCCTAACTCGTACCCCATCCCTAACCCTAACCGTCACCCTAACCCTAACCCTAACCCGTACCCTAACACTAACACTAACCATAAACCTCACCCTAAAACGTACACTAACCCTAACCCTAACCCGTACCCTATACCTAACACTAACCCTAACCTTAACCCAATTCCTAACCCTAAGCCACACCCTAAACTTAACCCTAACCCTAGACCTAACCCGTACACTAACCCTATCCCATACACTAACCCTAACGCTAACCGGTACCATAACCCTAACACTAACACTAACCCTAATCCTAACCCTTTCCCGTACACTAACTCTAACCCTAACCCTAACCCTAACCCATAGCCTAACCCTAACACTAACCCTAACCCCTAACCCTATCATAATCCTAACCCTTACCCTAACCCATACCCAAACGTTAAACCTAACCCGTACCCTAACACTAACACAAACCCGTACCCTAACCCGTACCCTAACCCTAATAAGTACCGTTACCGTACCTTAAATCTAACCCTAACCCGTATCCAAACCCCTTACACTAACCCTAAACCTAACCTGTACCCTAACACGTAGCATAACCCTAACCCTAACCCTAACCCTAACCCTAAACCTAACCCATAACCTACGCCTAACCCTAACCCGTACCCTAACCCTAACACTCACCCTAACCCCTAACACTAACCCTAACCCGTACCCTAAACCTAACCATAACCTTAACTCGTACCCTAACCCTAACCCTAACACTGACCCTAAACCGTACCCGAACCCTAACCTGTCCTCTAACCCTAAACCTAACCCTAACACTAACCTTTCCCCCTACTATAACCCAAACCCTAAACCTAACCCTAAACCTAACCCTAACACGTACCGTTAACTTTACCCGTACCCTAACCGTAACCCTAATCCTAAATGTAACCGTAACCCTCACCCTAACACAAACCCTAAACACGTACCCTAACAAATAACTCTAACCCGCAACCTAAACCTAACCCTAACCCTAGACCTAACCCGTACCCTAACCCTAACCCGTACTCTAACACGTAACCTAACCCTAACCCTAAACCTAAACCTAACCCGCACACTAACCTAACCCTAACCCTAGACCTAACACCTACACTAATCATATCCCGTACCCTAAACTTAACCCTAACCCGTACCGTAACCCTAACACTAACCCTAACACTAAGCCTAACCCTAACCCTAACCCGTACACTAACCCTCACCCGAACCCTAACCCTAACCCTAACCCCTACCCTAACCTTACCCGTAGCCTAACCGTAACTCTAACCCTAACCCTAACCCTTACCCTAACCAGTAACCAAACGGTAAACCTGACCCATACCCTAACACTAAACCAAACCCGTACTCTAACCCTAACCCTAAACCTAACCCTAACCTGCACCATAAACTTAACCCTAAACCTAACCCAAACCATAAACCTTAACCGAAACCTAACCCTAACCCATACCCTAAGCCTAACCCTAACCTTAACCATAACCGTAACCCGTACCCTAACCCTAAACCTAACCCTAACCCTTACACTAACCCTAACCATAAACCGTACCCTAAAACTAACCCTAACCCTAACCCTGACCCTAAACCTAACCCTAAGCCTGACCCTAAAACTAACCCTAACCCGCATCCTAACCTAACCCTAAACTTAGACCTAACCCGTACCCTAACCCTAACCCCTAACCTAAACCTAACCCTAACCCTAAATTTAACCCGTACGCTAAACCTATCCCATACCCTAACCTTAACCCTAACCCGTATCCTAACCCTAACATAACCCTAAGCCTAACCCGTACATTAACCCTAAACATAACCATAGCACTAACCCTACCCCGTACTCTAACCCTAACCCTAAACCTAACCCTAACAAGTACCCTAAACCTAACACTAAACCTCCCTCTAACCCTAAGCCGTACTGTAACCCTAACCCTAACCCTAACCCATACAGTAACCCTAACGCGTACCCTAACCCTAACCCTAACCCTAACCCTAACCCTAAACCGTACCCTAACCCTAACCATAAACCTAACCCGTACCCTAACCCTAAACGTAACCCTAACCCATACTAAAACCCTAACCCTAACACGTACCCTAACCCTAAGCCGCACACTAAACCTAACCCTAACCCTAGACCTAACACGTACAGTAACCCTATCCCGTACCCTAAACTTAAACCTAACCAGTACCGTAAACCTAACACTAACCGAAACCCTAACCCGTACCCTAACCCTACCCGTAGCCTAACCCTAACTCTAACCCTAACCCCCAACACTAACCCTAACCGTTACCTTAACCCGTACCCAAACGGTAAACCTAACCCATACCCTAACACTAACCCAAACCCGTACTCTAATCCTAACCCTAACCTTAACCCTAACCCGTACCCTAACACTTCCCGTAGCCTATCCCTAACTCTAACCCTAACCCCTAACCCTAACCATAACCCTTAACCTAACACGTACCCAAACGGTAAACCTAACACGTACCCTAACACTAACCCAAACCCGTACTCTAAACCTAACCCTAACCCTAAACCTAACCCGCACCCTAAACTTAACCCTAATCCTAACGCAAACCATAACCTTTAACCGTAACCTAACCCTAACCCATACCCTAACCCTAACCCTAACCTTAACCGTAACCCTATCTCGTACCCTAAACCTAAACCTAACCTGGACACTAACCCCAACGCTAACCATAACGTGAACACTAACACTAACCCTAAACCTAACCCTGACCCTAAACCTAACCCTAACTGCACACTAACCCTAACCCTAACCCTAACCCTAACACTAACCCTATCCCGTACTCTAAACCTAACCCTAACCCTAATCCTAACCCTAACCCGTACACTAACCATAACCCTAACACTAACCCTAACCAGTACTCTAATGTTAAACGTAACCCTAACACTAACACTAACCCCCTACTATAAACCTAACCCTAAACCTAACCCTTACCCTACCCCTACCCGTAGCCTAACCCTAATACTAACCCTAACCCCTAACCCTAACCCTAACCCTTAACCTAACATGTTCCCAAACGGTAAACTTAACACGTACCCTAACACTAACCCAAACCCGTACTCTAACCCTAACCCTAACACTAACCCGTACCCGTACGCGTACCCTAACCCTTCCTGTAGCCGAACCCTAACTCTAACCCTAACCCCTAACCCTAACCCTAACCCTTAAGCTAACACGTACCCAAACGGTAAACCTAACACGCACCCTAACACTAACCCAAACCCGTACTCTAATCCTAACCCTAACCCGCAACCTAAACTTAACCCTAACCCTAACCCAAACCATAAACCTTAACCATAACCTAACCCTAAACCATACCCTAACCCTAACCTTAACCGTAACCCTAACTCTTACCCTAACCCAAAAACTAACCCGTACCCTAAAGCTAACCCTAACCTTAACGCGTACCCTAACACTAACCCTAACCATAACCCTGACCCTAAACCTAACCCTAACCCTAACACTAACCCTATCCCGTACTCTAAACCTAACCCTTATCCTAACCCTAACCCGTACTCTAACCTTAACCCTAACCCTAAGACTAACCATAACCCTAACACTAACCCTAAAAGAACTCTAACCCTAAACGTAACCCTAACACTAACCCTAACCCCCTACTATAATCATAACCCTAAACCTAACCCTTACCCTAACCCTAAATCTTACCGTAACCCGAACCCGTACCCAACCCTAACCCTAACCCTAACCCGCACCCTAAACTTAACCCTAACCCTACCCCAAACCATAACCCTTAACTGTAACCTAACCCTAACCCATACCCTAACCCTAACCCTAACCTTAACCATAACCCTAACCCGTACCCTAACCCTAAAATTAACCCATACCTAATCCCAACCCTAACCCTAACCCGTACCCTAACACTAACCCTAACCCTAACATGTACCCTAACCCATACCATAAACCTAGCCCTAACCCTAACCCGAAACCTAACCCATTCCCTACCCCTACCCCTAACCCGTACCCTATCCCTAACCCGTAACCAAACCTGAACCTAATCCCTAAACCTAACCCTAAACCGTACCCTAAACATAACCCTAAACCTAACTCGTACCCTACCGATAACCCTAACCCTGACACTAACCCTAAACCTAATCCGTACCCTAACCCGTACCTGTACCCTAAACCTAGCCCTAAACCTAACTCGTACCCTATCCCTAACCCTAACAGTGACCCTAACCCTAACCCTAACCTGTACCCTAACACTAACCCTAACACTAACGCTAACCCTAACCCTAAACCATACCCTAACCTTAACCCTAACCCGTACCCTAACCCTAACACTAACCCTAACCCTAACCCTAAACCTAACCCTAACCCGTACACTAACCCTCACCCGAACCCTAACAGTAACCCTAACCCATACTCTAACCCTACCCGTAGCCTAACCGTAACTCTAACACTAACCCCTAACCCTAACCCTAACCCTAACCCTAACCCTTACTCTAACCTGTACACAAATGGTAAACCTGACCCGTACCCTAACACTAAACCAAACCCGTACTCTAACCCTAACCCTAAACCTAACCCTAAACCTAACCCGCACCCTAAACTTAACCCTAAACCTAACCCAAACCATAACCCTTAACCGTAAACTAACCCTAACCCATACCCTAAACCTAAACCTAACCTTAAACATAACCGTAACACGTACCCTAACCCTAAACCTAACACTAAAACTTACACTAACCCTAACCATAACCCGTACCCTAAAACTAACCCTAACCCTAACCGTGACCCTAAACCTAACGCTAACCCGTACCCTAAGCCTAACCCCTAACCTAAACCTAACCTTAACCCTAAACTTAACCCGTACGCTAACCCTATCCCGTACCCTAAACCTAACCCTAACCCGTATCCTAACCCTAA
Source organism: Urocyon cinereoargenteus (assembly GCA_032313775.1). Classification (NCBI taxonomy): domain Eukaryota; kingdom Metazoa; phylum Chordata; class Mammalia; order Carnivora; family Canidae; genus Urocyon; species Urocyon cinereoargenteus. The sequence continues at coordinate 879,556 of JAVLSZ010000007.1, read as the reverse complement.
CCTAACCCTAAGCCTAACCTGTACATTAACCCTAACCATAACCATAACACTAACCCTACACCGTTATCTAACCCTAACCCTAAACCTAAACCTAACCCGTACCCTAAACCTAACCCTAAACCTAACTTGTACCCTAACACTAACCCTAACCCGTACCCTAACCCTAACCCGTACCCAAACCCTAACCATAACCTAACCCATACCCTAGCGCTAACCATAACCCTAACCCTAAGCATAACCCGCACCCTAAACCTAAACCTAACCCTAACCCTAAGCATAACCCTTACCCGTACCCTAAACCTAACACCTACCCTAGCACTAACCCTATCCTTAACCGTAACCCTAACCCGCACCCTAACCCTAAAACTAACCTGTACCCTAACCCCAACCCTAACCCTAGCCCGTAATATAAACCTATCCCTAACCATAACCCTGACCCTAAACCTAACCCTAACCCATACCCTAAACCTAACCTGCACCTAGGCCTAACCCTAACCCGTACCTAACCCTAACCCGTAACCTAAATCTAACCCTAACCCTAAACTTAACCCGTACACTAACCCTATCCCATCCCCTAAACCTAACCCTAACCCGTACCCTAACCCTAACCCTAACCCTAACCCTAACCCTATCCGTACACTAACCCTAACCCTAACCCTAACACTAGCCCTAACCAGTACTCTAACCCTAACCCTAACCCTAAACCTAACCCTAACCCGTACTCTACCCCTAACCCGTAACCTAACACTAATCATTACCCTAACCCTAAACCTAACCCGTACCCTACCCTAATCGTAACCCTAACCCATACCAAAACCCTAACCCTAACACATACCCTATCCCTAACTCTAACCATAACCCGCACACTAAACCTAACCCTAACCCTAGACCTAACACCTACACTAACCCTATCCCGTACCCTAACCTTAACCCTAACCCGTACCATAACCCTAACACTAACCCTAAACCTAACCCTAAACCTAAGCCGTACACTAACCCTAACCCAAACCCTAACCCTAACCTAACCTGTACCCTAACCCTACCCGTAGCCTAACCGTAATTCTAACCCTAACCCCTAACCCTAAACCTAACCCTAAACCTTACCCTAACCCGTACCCAAACATTAAACCTAACCCATACCCTAACACTAACCCAAACCCGTACTCTAACCCTAACCCTACCCTAACCCTAACCAGCACCCAAAACTTAACCATAACCCTACCCCAAACCATAAACCTTAACCGTAACCTAACCCTAATCCATACCATAACCCTAAACCTAACCTTAACCATAACCCTTACTCGTACCTTAACCCTAAAACTAACACGTACCCTAACCCCAACCCTAACCTTAACGCATACACTAACACTAACCCTAACCCTAACCCTGACCCTAACACTAACCCTATCCCATACTCTAAACCTAACCCTAACCCTAATCCTAACCCTAACCCGAACTCTAACCTTAACCCTAACCCTAACACTAACCATAACCCTAACACTAACCCTAACCAGGACTCTAACCCTAAACGTAACCCTAACGCTAACCCTATCCTCCTACTATAATCCTAACCCTAAACCTAACCCTCACCCTAACCCTAACTCGTACCATAACCCGAACCCGTACCCCACCCTACCCCTAACCCTAACACTGACCATAACCCTAAACCTAATCCCGTACCCTAACCCTAACCCTAACCCGCATCCTTAACCTAACCCTAAACCTAGACCTAACCCGTACTCTAACCCTAACCCATACCCTAAACCTAACCCTAACCCTAACCCTAACCCTATCTGTACACTAACCCTAACCCTAACCCTAAAACTAACCCTAATCAGAGCACTAAACCTAACCCGTACCCTAACCCTAACCCGTACCCTAACACTAACACTAACCCTAACACTAACCCTAACCCGTACTCTAACCCTAAACCTAACCCTAACTCTAACCCTAACCCGTAATGTAACCCTAACCCTGACACTAACCCTAACCCGTACAGTAACCCTAACGCGTACACTAACCCTAACCCTAACCCTAAACCTAACCCTAACCTTGATCCTAAATCTAACCCTAACCTGTACCCTATCCCTAAACCGTACCCTAACCCTAACCTGAAACCTAACCCGTACCCTAACCCTAAATGTAACCCTAACCCGTACCCAAACCCTAACCCTAACACGTACCCTAACCCTAACCATAAACCGCACACTAAACCTAACCCTAACCGTAAACCGTACACTAACCCTAACCCTAACCCGTACCCGACCCTAACACTAAACCTAACCCTAACCCGATGCCTAACCCTAAACCACACCCTAAACCTAACCCTAACCCTAGACCTAACCTGTACCCTAACCCTATCCCGTACACTAAACCTAACGCTAACCCGTACCATAACCCTAACACTAACACTAACCCTAATCCTAACCCTATCCCGTACACTAACCCCAACCCTAACCCTAAACCGTACCCTAACCCTAACCCGTAGCCTAAACCTAACAATAACCCTAACCCCTAACCCTACCATAACCCTAACCCTTACCCTAACCCGTACCCAAACGTTAAAACTAACCTGTACCCTAACACTAACACAAACCCGTACCCTAACCCGTACACTAACCCTAACCCGTACCGTTACCCGAACCTTAAACCTAACCCTAACCCGTACCCAAACCCGTACACTAACTCTAACCCTAACCTGTACCCTAACACGTAGCATAACCCTAACCCTAACCCTAAACCTAACCCTAAACCTAACCCATAACCGACGCCTAACCCTAACCCGTACCATAACCCTAACCCTCACCCTAACCCCTAACACTAACCCTAACCTTAACTCGTACCCTAACCCTAACCCTAACCCTGACCCTAACACTAACCCTAACACGTACCATATCCCGTACCCTAACCCTAACCTGTCCCCTAACCCTAACCCTAAACCTAACACTAACCCTAACCCCCTACTATAACCCAAAACCTAAACCTAACCCTAAACCTAACCCTAACTCGTACTGTTAGCTTTAACCGTACCCTAACCGTAACCCTAACCCTAAACCTAACTGTAACCCTGACCCTAACCCTAATCCTAATCCCGTACCCTAACCCTAACACTAACCCGCATCCTAAACCTAACCCTAACCCTAGACCTAACCCGTACCCTAACCCTAACCCGTACTCTAACACTAACCCTAAACCTAACCCGTACCTTAACCCTAACCCTTACCCTAATCCTAAACCTAACCCTAACCCATACCCCAACCCTAACCCGTACCCAAACCCTAACCCTAACACGAAACCTAACCCTAAACCTAAACCTAACTCTAACTCGCACACTAAACCTAACCCTAACCCTAGACCTAACACCTACACAAACCCTATGCTGTACCCTAACCTTAACGCTAACCCGTACCGTAACCCTAACACTAACCCTAACCCTAACCCTAACCCTAACCCAAACCCGTACTCTAATCCTAACCCTAACCCTAACACTAACCCGTACCCTAACCCTTCCCGTAGCCTAACCCTAACTCTAACCCTAACCCCTAACCTTAACCCTAATCCTTAACCTAACACGTACCCAAACGGTAAACCTAACACGTACCCTAACACTAAACCAAACCCGTACTCTAACCCTAACCCTAACCCTAACCCTAATCCGCACCCTAAACTTAACCCTAACCCTAACCCAAACCATAACCCTTAACCGTAACCTAACCCTAACCCGTACCCTAACCCTAACCCAGGGCCTAACACTAACCCGCACGGTAAACCTAATCCTAACCGTAGACATAACCCGTACCCTAACACTATCCCGTACCCTAACCTTAGTCCTAACCCGTATCCTAAACCTAACACTAACCCTAACCCTAAAACTAACCCTAACCCATACACTAACCCTAACCCTAACCCTAACCCGTACCCTAACCCTAACCCGCACCGAAACCTAACCCTAACCCGTACCCTAACTCTAACCCGTAATCTAAACCTAACCCTAACCCTAAACTTAACATTTACACTAAACCTATCCCATACCCTAAACCTAACCCTAACCCGTACCCTACCCTAAACATAACCCTAACCCGTACCCTAACCCTACCTGTAGCCTAACCGTAACTCTAACCCTAACCCCTAACCCTAACCCTAACCCTAACCCTAACCCTAACCCTTAACCTAACACGTACCCAAACGTTAAACCTAACCCATACCCTAACACTAACCCAAACCCGTACTCTAACCCTAACTCTACACTAACCCTAACCAGCACCCAAAACTTAACCCTAACCCTAACCCAAACCATAACCCTTAACCGTAACCTAACCCTAAACCATACCCTAACACTTACCCTAACCTTAACCGTAACCCTAACCCATACCTTAACCCTAAAACTAACCCCATACCCTAACCCCAACCCTAAACCTAAACCGTACCCTAACACTAACCCATACCCTAAAACTAACCCTTACCCTAACCATAAACCTAACCCGTACCCTAACCCTAAAAGTAACCCTAACCCGTACCCAAACCCTAACCCTAACCCGTACCCTAACCCTAACCCTAACTCTAACCCGCACACTAAACCTAACCCTAACCCTAGACCTAACACGTACACTAAACCTATCCCATACCGTAAACTTAACGCTAAACCGTACCGTAACCTAACACAAACCCTAACCCTAAACTTAACCCTAACCAGTACACTAACACTAACCCGAACCCTAACCCTAACCCTAACCCTAAACATACACTAACCCTAACCCTTACCCTAACCCTAACACTAACCCTAACCCATACTCTAAACTAACCCTAACCCTAAACCTAACCCTATCCCGTACTCTAACCCTAACCCTAAACCTAACACTAACCATAACCCTAACACTAAAACTAACCCGTTCTCTAACCCTAAACCTAACCCTAACACTAACCCTAACCCCCTACTATAACCCTAAACCTAAACCTAACCCTAACCCTAACCCTAACTCGTACCGTAACCCGAACCTGTACCCTAACACTAACGCTAAACCTAAAACTAAACCTAAACCTGACCGTAACCCTAAACCTAATCCCGTACCCTAACCCTAACCCTAACCCGCATCCTAAACCTAACCGTAACCCTAGACCTAACCCGTACCCTAACCCTAAACCTAAACCTAACACTAACCCTAAACCGTACTCTATCCCTAAGCATAACCCTAACCCTAAACGTGTTCTAACCCTAACCTTAACCCTCACACTAACCTAACCCGTACTGTAACACTAACCCATACCATAACCCTAAACCTAACCCGTACCTTAACCCTAACCCTAATTCGTACCCTAACCCTAACCCTAACCCTGACTCTAACCCTAACCCTAACCCGTATCCTAAACCTAACCCATACCCTAACCCTAAACCTAACCCTAACCTGTACCCTAAACCTAACCATAACCCGTACCCTAACCCTAACCCTAACCCTAACCCTGACCCTAACCCTAACCCTAACCCGTACCCTAAGCCTAACCCATACCCTAACCCTAAACCTAATCCTAACCCTATCCCTAACACGTAACCTGAACCTAACCCTAACCCTTAACCTAACCCATAAACTAACCCTAACCCTAACCCATACCCAAACCCTAACAGTAACCCTAAACCATACCCTAGCGCTAACACTAACACTAACCCTAACCCTAACCATTACCCGTACCCTAACGCTAAACCATACCCTAAAACTAACCCTAAACTTAACCGTAAACATGACCCGTACATTAAACCTAAAATTAAACCGTACCCTAACCCCACCCTAACCCTAACCTGTACCCTAACCCTAACCCTAACCCACACCAAACCTAACCCTGACCAGTAACTTAAGCCTAACCCTAACCCTAAATTTAACCCGTATGCTAACCCTATCCCGTACCCTAAACCTAACCCTAAACCGTAACCTAACCCTAAACCTAACCCTAAGCCTAACCCGTACATTAACCCTAAACCTAACACTAACACTAACCCTACCCTGTACTCTAACCCTAAACCTAACTCTAACCCTAAACCGTACCCTAAACCTAACCCTAACCCTAACCCTACACTAACCCTACCCCAAACTCTAACCCGAACACAAACTCTAACCCTAAACCGTACTCTATCCCTGACCCTAACCGTAACCCTAACCCTAACCCTATCCGCACTCTAACCCTAACCGTAACCCAAACCCTAACACTAAACCTAACCCGTACTCTAGCACTAACCCTAAACCTAAACGTAACCCTAACCCATACGCTAACCCTAACCCGTACCCTAACACTAACCTTAAACCTAACACTATCCCTAACCCGTACTCTAACCTTAAACCTAACCCTATCTCTAACCCAAACCCGTACTATAACCCTAAACCTAAACCTAACCCTAAAACTAACCCTAACCCGTACTCTAACCCTATCCTGTAGCCTAACAGAAACTCTAACCCTAACCCTAACCCTAACCCTAAATGTACCCTAACCCTAACCCTAACCCGTACCCTAACACTAACCCTTAACCTAACCCTAAACCTACCCCGTACCCTAACCCTAAACGTAACCCTAACCCATACTCAAACCCTAACCCTAACAAGTACCCTAACCCTAACCCTAATCCTAACCCGCACACTAAACCTAACCCTAACCCTAGACCTAACACGTACACTAAACGTATCCCGTACCGTAAACTTAACACTAAACTGTACCATAAACCTAACACTAACCCTAACCCTAAACCTAACCCTAACCCGTACACTAACACTTACTCGAACCCTAACCCTAACCCTAACCCTAAACGTACCCTAACCTGAACCCTAACACTAACACTAACCCTAATCCTTACTCTAAACTAACCCTAATCCTAAACCTAACTCTATCCCGTACTCTAACCCTAACCCTAAACCTAACACTAACCATAACCTTAACACTAAACCTAACCCGTTCTCTAACCCAAAACCTAACCCTTACCCTAACCTTAACTCGTACCGTAACCCGAACCCGTACCCTAACCCTAACCCTAACCCTTAACCTAACCCTAACACTGACCTTAACCCTCAACCTAATCCCATACCCTAACCCTAACCTTAACCCGCATCCTAAACCAACCCTAACCCTAGACCTAACCCATAACCTAACCCTAAACCGAACCCTAACCCTAACCCTAACCTGTACCCTAACACTACCTGTAGCCTAACCCTAAATCTAACCCTAACCCCTAACCCTAACCCTAACCCTAACCCTAAACCTTACACTAACACTAATCCGAACCCTAACCCTAACCCTAACCCTAACCCTAAACGTACCCTAACCTGAACCCTAACAATAACCCCAACCCTAACCCTAACCCATAACATAATCCTAACTCTAACCCTAACCCTAACACTAATCCTACCCGTACTCTAACCCTAACCCTAACCCTAACCCTAACCCGTATCCTAACACTAATTTGTACCCTAATCCTAACCCTAACCCTAACCCTAACCCTAACCCTAACCCTAACCCTAAACTTAACCCTAACCCGTAAGTAACCCTAACCCGTACCCTAACCCTAACCCTAAACCTAACCCGTTCCCTAACCCTAAACGTAACGCTAACCCGTACCCAAACCCTATCCCTAACACGTACCCTAAACCTAACCCTAACCCGCACACTAAACATAACCCTAACCCTAGACCTAAAACGTACACTAACCCTATCCCGTACCCCAGCCTTAATCCAAACCCGTACTGTAACCGTAACACTAACCCTAACCCTAACCCTAACCCATACACTAACCCTAACCTGAACCCTAACCCTAACCCGTACCCTAATACTACCTGTAGCCTAACCCTAAATCTAACCCTAAGCCCTAACCCTAAACCTAAACCTAACCCTTACCCTAACCCGTACCCAAACGGTAAACCTGACCCGTACCCTAACACTAACCCAAACCCGTACTCTAACCCTAACCCTAACCCAAACCAGCACCCTAAACTTAACACTAACCCTAAACCAAACCATAACCCTTAACCGTAACCTAACCCTAACCCATACCCTAACCCTAACCCTTACCTTAACTGTAACCCTAACCCATACCCTAACCCTAAAACTAACCCGTACCCTAAACCCAAACCTAAACCTAACCCGTAAACCAACACTAACCCTAAACCTAACCCTGACCCTAAACCTAACCATAACCCTTACACTAATCCTAACCCTAACCCTACCCCGCACACAAAACCTAACCCTAACCCGTACCCTAACCCTAACCCTTAACCTAAACCTAAACATAACCCTAAACTTACCCGTACTCTAACTCTATCCCGTACCCTAACCTAACCCTAACCCGTATCCTAACCCTAAAGCTAACCCTAAGCCTAAACCGTACATTAATCCCAAACCTAACCCTAACACTAACCCTACACCGTACTCTAACACTAACCCTAACCCTAACCCTAACCCGTACCCAAACCCTAATAGTAACCCTAACCCATACCCTAGCTCTAACCCTAACCCTAACCATAACCCGGACCCTAAACCTAACTCTTACCCTGACCCTAACACTAACCCTATCCCGTACCCTAAACCTAAACCTAACCCTAACTCTAAACCTAACCCGTAATATAACCCTAACACTAATCCTAACCCTAAGCCTAACCCTAACACTAACACTAACCCTAACCCGTACTCTAACCCTAACCCTAACCCTCACCCTAACCCTAAACCATACTGTAACCGTATACCGTACCATAACCCTAAACCTAACCCGTACCCTAAATCTAAACCTAACTCGTACACTAACCCTAACCCTAACCCGGATCCTAAAACTAACCCCAACCTATACCCTAAACCTAACCCGAACCCTAAACCTAACCCGAACCCTAACCCTTACCCTCACCCATACACAAACGGTAAACCTAACCCATACCCTAACACTAACCCAAACCCATACTCTAACCCTAACCCTAACCGTAAACCTAACACGCACCCTGAACTTAACCCTAACCCTAACACAAAACATAACCGTAACCTAACCCTAACACATACCATAACCCTAACCCTAACCTTAACCGTAAACCTAACCCATACCCTAACCCTAAAACTAACCCGTACCCTAACCCCAACCCTAACCCTAACCCATTCCCTAACACTAACCCTAACCCTAACCCTGACCCTAAACCTAACCCTAACACTTACACTAATCCTCACCCTAACCCTAACCCGTAACCTAAACCTAACCCTAAGCCTAAAATGTACATTAACCCCAACACTAACCCAAACACTAACACTACCCCGTACTCTAACCCTAACCCTAAACCTGACCCTAACCCATACACTAACCCTAACCATAACCCTAACACTAATCCTACCCCGTACTCTAACCCTAAACCTAACCCTAAAACTAACACTAACCCTAACCCGTACTCTAACACTAAGCTTAACTCTAAACGTAACCCTAACCCTTACGCTAACCCTAACCCGTACCCTAACACTAACCCTAACCCTAACACTATCCCTAACCGTACTCTAACCCTAAACCTAACCCTAACTCTAACCCTAACCCGTACTATAACCCTAAACTTAACCCTAACCATAACCTAACCTTAACCCGTAATCTAACCCTTTCCCGTAGCCTAACCCTAACCCTAAATCTAACCCTAAAACCTAACCCTAAACCTAAATCTATTCCTTACCCTATGCTGTACCCAAACGGAACACCTAACCCGTAACCTAACACTAACCCAAACCCGTAATCTAACCCTAACCATAACCCTAACCCTATCCCTAAACCGCACCCTAAACTTAACCCTAACCCTAACACTAACCTTAACCCTTAACCGTAACCTAACCCTAACCCACAACCTAACCCTAACCCTAACTTTAACCGTAACCCTAACCCGTAACCTAACCCTAAAACTAACCCATACCCAACCCCCAACCCTAACCCTAACCCATACCCTAACACTAACCCTAACACTAAACATGACCCTAAACCTAACCCTAACCCGTACACTAACCCTAAACCTAACCCGCACCCTAAACCTAACCATAACCCGTACCCTAAACCTATCCCGTAACCTAATCCTAACCATAATCCTATACTTATCCCATACGCTAACCCTATCCCATACCCTAAACCTAACCCTAACCCGTAACCTAACCCTAAACCTAATCCTAAGCCTAACCCGTAGATTAACCCTAACCCTAACCCTAACCCTAACACTAACCCTACCCTGTAATCTAACCCAAACCCTACCCTAACCCTAACCCTAACCCATACCCTAACCCTAACCCTAACACTAAACCTTTCCCTAACCCTAACACTAACCTTAAACCTTACTCTAACCCTAACCCTTACCCTAAGTGTACTCTAAGCCTAACCATAACCATCACCCTAACCCTAACCTGTACTTTAACCCTAACCTGTACCGTAGACCTAACCCTAACCAGTACCCTAACCCTAACAATAATTCGTACCCTAACCCTAACCCTAACCCTGACACTAACCCTAACCCTAACCCTTACCCTAAACCTAACCTGTACCCTAACCTAACCCGTACCGAAACCCTAACAGTAACACTAACCGTTACCCTAGCGCTAACCCAAACCCTAACCCTAAGCCTAACCAGCACCCTAAACTTAAACCTAACCCTAACCATAACCATAAAACTTACCCGTACCCTAAACCTAACCCATACCCTAACACTAACCCTAACCTTAACCATAACCCTAACCCGTACCCTAACCCTAAAACTACCCGTACCCTAACCACAACCCTAACCCTAACACGTACCATAACCCTATCCCTAACCCTAACCCTGACCCTAAACCTAACCCAAACCCGTACCCAAACCCTAATCCTAACACGTACCCTAACCCTAATCCTAACCCTCACACTTTCCCTAACCCGTACCCAAACGTTAAAACTAACCCATAACCTAACACTAACCCAAACCCGTACTCTAACCCTAAACCTTACCTAACACTAACCCTACCCCGTACTCTAACACTAACACTAACCCTAACCTGTACCCTAAACCTAAACCTAACCCTAACCCTAACACTAACCCTAACCCGTAATCTAACCCTAACCCTAACACTAACACTAACCCTGCCCCGTACTCTAACACTAACCCTAACCCTAACCCTAACCCGTACTCTAACCCTAACCCTAAACCTAACCCTAACCCTAACACTAACCCTAACCTGCACCTAAACCTAACCCTAACCCGTACCCTAACTCTAACCCGTAACCTAAACCTAAACCTAAACCTAAACTTATCCCATGCACTAACCCTATCCTGTACCCTAAACCTAACCCTAACCTGTACCCTAACCCTAACCCTAACCCTAACCCTATCCATACACAAACCATAACCCTAAACCTAACACTAACCCTAACCCATACTCTAACACTAACCCTAACCCTAAAACTAACCCTAACCCGTGTTCTAACCCTAACCCCTTCCCTAACACTCACCCTTAGCCTAACCATAAACCTAACCCGTACCCTAACCCTAAATGTAACCCTAAGCCGAACCCAAACCCTAAACCAATCCCATACCCTAACCCTAATGCTAACCTGTCCCTAACCCTAGACCTAACCCGTAATCTAACCCTAACCCGTACCCTAACACTAACCCTAAACCTAAACCTAAACCGTACCCTAACCCTACCCCTAAACCTACACCGTATTCTAACCCTAACCCAAACCGTAACCCTAACCCGTACCCTAACCCTTAACCTAACCCTAACCCTAACCTGTACGCTAACACGTACCATAACCCTAACCCTAATCCTAACCCTAAACCTAAACCTAAACCATACCCTACCCCTCACCCTAACCCATACCCTAACCCTAACTCGTACCCTAACCCTAACCCTTACCCTAACCCCTAACCCTAACCCTAACCCATACCCTAAACCTAACCCTAACCCTAACTCGTACCCTAACCATAACCCTAACCATGTCCCTAACCCGTACCATAACCCTAACCCGTAACCTAAACCTAACCCTATCCCTAAACTTAACCCACACGCTAACCCTATACCGTACCCTAAACCTAACCCTAATGCGTACCCTAACCCTAAGCCTAACCCTATCCGTACACTATCCCTAACCCTAACCCTAAACCTAACACTAACCCTAACCCGTACTCTAACCCTAAACCTAACCCTAACTCTAAACCTAACCCGTAAAATAACCCTAACACTAATCCTAACCCTAAGCCTAACCCTAACCCTAACACTAACCTTAACCCGTACTCTAACCCTAACCCTAACCCTAACCATACTCTAACCCTAACCCTAACCCTCACCCTAACCCTAACCCGTACTGTAACCGTATACCGTACCATAACCCTAAACCTAACCAGTACCCTAAACCTAAACCTAACTCGTACACTAACCCTAACCCTAAACCTGATCCTAACACTAACCCCAACCTATACCCTAAACCTAACCCGTACCCTAAACCTAACCCTAACCCTAACCCTTACCCTCACCCGTACACAAACGGTAAACCTAACCCATGCCCTAACACTAACCCAAACCCGTACTCTATCCCTAACCCTAACCGTAAACCTAACACACACCCTGAACCTAACCCTAACCCTATCACAAACCATAACCCTTAACCGTAACCTAACCCTAACACATACCATAACCCTAACCCTAAACTTCACCGTAAACCTAACCCATACCCTAAACCTAAAACTAACCCGTACCCTAACCCCAACCCTAAACCTAACCCATACCCTAACACTAACCCTAAACCTAACCCTGACCCTAAACCTAACCCTAACACTTACACTAATCCTAACCCTAGCCCTAACCCGTAACCTACACCTAACCCTAAGCCTAAACCGTACATTAACACCAACCCTAACCCTAACACTAACACTACCCCGTACTCTAAACCTACCCTAACCCTGACCCTAACCCATACACTAACCCTAACCATAACCCTAACACTAATCCTACCCCGTACTCTAACCCTAAACCTAACCCTAAAACTAACACTAACCCTAACCCGTACTCTAACACTAACCCTAACTCTAAACATACCCCTAACACTTACGCTAACCCTAACCCGTACCCTAACACTAACCCTAACACTAACCCTGACCCTAAACCTAACCCTAACCCGTACACTAACCCTAACCCTAACCCTAACCCGCACCCTAAACCTAACCATAACCCGTACCCTAAACCTATCCCGTAACCCAATCCTAACCCTAACACTAAACTTATCCCGTACGCTAACCCTATCCCATGCCCTAAACCTAACTCTAACCCGAAACCTAACCCTAAACCTAACCCTAAGCCTAAGCCGTACATTAACCCTAACCCTAACCCTAACACTAACCTTACCCTGTAATCTAAACCTAACCCTAACCCTAACCCTAACCCTAACCCATAACCTAACCCTAACCCTAACCCTACGCCTTTCCCTAACCCTAACACTAACCCTAAACTTTACTCTAACCCTAACCCTAACCCTTACCCTAAGTGTACTCTAACCCTAATCCTAACCCTCACCCTAACCCTAACCCGTACTGTAACCCTAACATGTAACATAACCCTAACTCTAACCCGTAACCTAACCCTAACCCTAACTCATAGCCTAACACTAACCCTGACCCTAACCCTAACCCGCACCCTAAACCTAAACCTAACGCTAACCCTAACCATAAACCTTACCCGTACACTGACCCTAAGCATACGCTAACACTAACCCCTTCCTGAACCGTAACCCTAACCCGTACCTTAACCCTAAAACTACCCCATACCCTAACCCCAACTCTAACACTCACCCGCACCTAAACCTAACACTAACACGTACCCTAACCCTAAACCGTAACCTAAACCTAAACCTAACCCTAAACTTATCCTGTACACTAACCCTATCCCGTACCCTAAACCTAACCCTAACCCTAACCCTATCCATACACTATCCCTAACCCTAACCCTAACACTAAACCTAACCCATACTCTAACCCTAACCCTAACCCTAACCCTAAACCTAACCCTAACCCGTACTCTAAACCTAACCCGTACCCTAACCCTAAACCTAACCCTAACCCGTACTCTAAACCTAACCCGTACCCTAACCCTAAACTGTAACCTAAACCTAAACCTAACCCTAAACTTATTCCGTACACTAACCCTATCCCGTACCCTAACCCTAACACTAACACTAACTGTACTCTAAACCTAACCCTAACCCTAACCCGTACACTAACCCTAACCAAACCTTAACCCTAACCCTACCAGTAGCCTATTCCTAACTCTAACCCTAACCCCTAACCCTAAGCCTAACCGTAACCCATACCCGAACCCGTACCCAAACGGTAAACTAACCCGTACCGGAAAACTAACCCAAATCCGTACTCTAACCCTAACCGTAACCCTAACCCTAACCCTAAACCGCACCCTAAACTTAACCCTAACCCTAACCCAAACCATAACCCTTAATCGTAACCTAACCCTAACACATAACCTAACCCTAACCCTAACCTTATCCATAACCCTAATCCGTAAGCTAACCCTAAAACTAACCCGGACCCTAACCCCAACCCTAACCCTAACAAGTACCCTAACACTAACCGTATCCCTAACCCTGACCCTAAACCTAATCCAAACCTTACACTAACCCTAACCCTAACCCAACCCGAACCCTAAACCTAACCATAACCATAACCCGTACCCTAACCCTAACCCGTAACCTAAACCGAACCCTAACCTTAAAATTAAACCGTTCGCTAACTCTATCCCGTACCCTAAACCTAATCCTAACCCGTATCTTAACCCTAACCTAAGCCTAAGCCTAAACCGTACTTTAACCCCAACCCTAACCCTAACATTAACCCTACCCGTACTCTAACCCTAACCCTAACCCTAACCTTAACCCGTACCCTAAACCTAACCGTAACCTTAACTCGTACCCTATCCCTAACAGTAAACCTGACCCTAACACTAACCCTAACCCGTACCCTAAACCTAACCCATACCCTAACCCTAACCCTAAACCTAACACTAACCCTAACCCGTACCCTAAACCTAACCCTCACCCTTGACCTAACCCGTACCCAACACTATCCCATACCCTAACCCTAACCCTAACCCGTACCCAAAACCTAACAGTAACCCTAAGCCATACCTTAGCGCTAACCTTAACCCTAACCCTAAGCCTAACGCGCACCCTAAACCTAAAACTAACCCTAAACTTAACCATAACCCTTACACGTATCCTAACCCTAACCCATACTCTAACAATAACCCTAACCTTAACCGTAACCCTAACCTGTACCCTAACCATAAAACTAACCCGTACCCTAACCCCAACCCTAACCCTAACCCGTACCATAATCCTATCCCTAACCCTAACCCTGACCCTAAACCTAACCCCAACCCGTACCCTAACCCTAACCCGCAACTAAACCTAACCCTAACCGGTACCCTAACTCTAAGCCATAACCTAAACCTAACCCTATCCCTAAACTTAACCAGTACAGTAACCCTATCCTGTACCCTAAACCTAACCCTAACCCGTACCCTAACCCTAACCAGAACCCTAACCCTATCCGTACACTAACCCTAACCCTAACACTAACCCTAACATGTACTCTAAACCTAACCCTAACCCTAAACGTAACCCTAACCCGTAATCTAACACTAACCCGTACCCTAACACTAACCCTAACCCTCACACTATCCCTAACCCGTACCCTAACCCTAAACGTAACCCTAACTCGTACCCAAACCCTAACCCTAACACGTACTCTAAATCTAACCCTAAACCGCACACTAAAACTAACCCTAAACCTAGACCTAACACGTACACTAAACCTATCCTGTACCGTAAACTTAACCCTAACCCATACCGTAACCCTAACACCTAACCTAACCCTAACCCTAACCCTAACCCATAGACTAACCCTACCCCGAAACCTAACCCTAGCCCTAACCCTCAACGTACCCTAACCTTAACCCTAACCCGTACCCTAACACTAACCCTTACCCTAACCCTAAACCTAACCCATAACCTAACCCTAAACGTAACCCTAACCCGTACCCAAACCCTAACCCTAACATGTACCCTAACACTAACCCTATCCCTAACCCGCACACTAAACCTAAACGAAACCCTAGACCTAACACGTACACTAAACCTATCCCGTACTGTAACCATAACCCTAACCCGTACTGTAACCCTAACACTAACCCTAACCCTAACCTGAACCCTAACCCGTACACTAACCCTAACCCTAACCCTAAACTTACCCTAACCCTAACACTAACCGTTACCCGTACTCTAACCTAACCCTAACCCTAAACCTAACCCGTACTCTAACTCTAACCCTAACCCTAACACTAACCATAACCCTAACACTAAACCTAACACGTACTCTAACCCTAAACCTAACCCTAACACTAAACCAAATTCCCTACTATAACCCTAACCCTAAACCTAACCCTAACCCTAACCCTAACTCATACCGTAACCCGAAATCGTACCCTAACCCTAACCCTAACCTTAAACTAACCCTAACCCTGACCCTAACGCTAAACCTAATCCTGTACCCTAACCCTAACCCGCACCCTAAACTTAAATCTAACCCTAACGCAAAACATAACCCTTAACTGTAACATAACCCTAACCCATACCCTAACCCTAACCTAACCTTAACCATAACGCTAACCTGTACCCTAACCCTAAAACTAACCCATACCCTAACCGCAACCCTAACCCTAACCTGTCCCCTAACACTAACCATAACCCTAACCCTGACCCTAAACCTAACCCTAACCCTTACATTAACCCTAACACTAACCCGCACCCTAAACCTAACCCTAACCCATACCCTAACCCTAACCCGTAACCTAACACTAACCCTAACCCTAAACTTAAACCGTACGCAAACCCTATCCCGTACTCTAAACCTAACCCTAACCTGTAACCTAACAATAAACCTAACCCTAAGCCTAACCCATACATTAACCCTAACCCTAACACTAAAACTAACCCTACCACATACTCTAACCCTAATCCTAACTCTAACCCTAACCCGTAACCTAACCCTAACTCTAACCCTAACCCTAACACTAACCCTACCCCGTACTCTAACCCTAACACAAACCCTAACCCTAACCCGTACTCTAACCTTAACCCTAATCCTAACCCTAATCCTAACCGTTTTCTAACCCTAACACTAACCCTCACCCTAACCCTAACCGTACTGTAACCCTAACCCGTACAATATCCCTAACCCTATTCCGTACCCTAAACCTAACTCGTCACCTAAACCTAACCCTAACCCTAAACTTAACCCGTACGCTAACCCTATCCTGTACCCTAAACCTAACCCTAACCCGTACCCCTACCCTAACACAAACCCTAACCCTAACCCGAACTCTAACCCTAACCCCTAACCCTAACCCTAACCCTAACCCTTACCCTAACCCGTACCCAAACGATAAACCTAACCCGAACCCTAACACTAACCCAAACCGGTACTCTAACCCTAACCCTAACCCTTACCCTAACCCTAACCCTAACCCTAACCCTAAACGGCACCCTAAACTTAACCCTAACCCTAACCCTAACATTAACCCTTAACGGTACCCTATCCCTAACTCGTACCCTAACCCTAACACTGACCCTAACCCTAAACCATACCCTAATCCTAACCCGTACCCTAACCCTGAAACTAACCCTAACCCTACCCGTACACTAAACCTAACCCTAACCCTAACTCGTACCCTAAAACTAACCCTAACCCTGACCCTAACCCTAACCCTAACCCATAACCTAAACCTAACCCATGCCCTAACCCTAACCATAAACTTAACCCTAACTCTATTCCGTACCCTAAACCTAACCCTAACCCTTGCCCTAACCCATACCCAACCCTATCCCGTACCCTAACCCTAACCCTAACCGGTCCCCAAACCCTAAGAGTAAACCTAGCCTATACCCTAGTGCTAACCCTAAACCTAACCCTAACCATAACAATAAACCACACCCAAAACCTAAACCTAACCCACACCCTAACCATAACCCTTACCCATACCCTAACCTAACCCATACCCTAACCCTAAACCTAAACTTAACCGTAAACCTGACCTGTACCCTAACCCTAAAATAAACCCATACCCTAAACCCAACCCTAACCCTAAATCTAACCCTAACACGGACCCTAACCCTAACCTTAACCCTAAACCTAATCCTAACTCTAAACCTAACCCGTACTCTAACCCTAACACTAACCCTAACCCTAACCCTAACCGTACTCTAACCCTAACACTAACCCTCACCCTAACACTAACCCGTACTGTAACAAAACCCGTACCATAACCCTAAACCTAACCCTAACCTTAAGCATAACCCTGACCCGTACCCTAACCCTAAATCTCACCCGGACCCTAACCCCAACCCTAACCCTAACCCTTACCCTAAACCTATCCCTAATGCTAACCCTGACCCTAATCCTAACCCTAAACCGTAGCCTAACCCTAACCATAACCCTCACCTAAACCTAACCATAACCCGTACCCTAACCCTAACCCGTAACCTAAACCTAACCCTAACCCTAAACTTAAACCGTAGGCAAACACTATCCCGTACCTTAAATCTAAACCTAACCCGTATCCTAACCCTAAACCTAACCCTAAGGCTAACCCGTACATTAACCCTAACCCTAACACTAACACTAACCCTACACTGTACTCTAACACTATCCCTAACCCTAACACTTACCCTAACATTAAACCTAACCCTAACCCTAACCCTAACACTAACCCTAACCCGTACTCTAAACCTAACCTAAACCTAACCTTAACCGTACTCTAAACCTAACCCTAACCCTCACCCTAACCCTATCCCGTACTGTAACCCTAACCCATACCATAACCCTAATCCTAACCCGAACCCTAAACCTATCCCTAACTCGTTCCCTAACCCTTAACCTAACCCTGACCCTAAACCTAATCCTAACCCGTACCTTAAACCTAACCCGTGAACTAACCCTAACCCTAACCCGTACCCTAAACCTAACCCTAAATCTAACTCGTACCCTAACCCTAACCCTAACCCTGACCCTAACCCTAACCATGGCCTGTACCCTAAACCTAACCCATACCATAATCCAAACCATAAATCTAACCCTAACCCTAAACTCTACCCTAAACCTACCCTAAACCTTGACCTAACCCGAACCCAAACCTATCCCTTAACCTAAACCTAACCCTAACCCGTACCCAAACCCTAACAGTAACCCTAACCCATACCCAATGCTAACCCTAACCCTTACACTAACCCTAACCTGCACCCTAAACCTAAACCTAACCCTAACCCTAACCTTAACCCTTACCCGTACCCTAACCCTAACCCATACCCTAAACCTAACCCTAACTTTAACCGTAACCCTGACCTGTACACTAACCCTAAAACTAACCCGTACCCTACCCCCAACCCTAACCCTAACCCGTACCATAACCCTATCCCTAACCCTAACCCTGACCGAAAAACCTAACCCTAACCCGTACCCAAACCCTAATCCTAAACCTAACCCGCACCTAAACCTAACCCTAACCCATACCCTAACCCTAACCCGTAACCTAAACCTAACCCTAACCCTAAATTAAAACTTACGGAAACCCTATTCCGAACCCTAACCCGTACCCTAACCCTAACCCTAACTCTAACCCTATCCGTACACTAACCCTAACCCTAACCCTAACCCTAACCCGTACTCTAACCATAACCCTAAACCTAACCCTAACCCGTACTCTAACCCTAACCCGTACCCTAACACTAACCCTAACCCGTACTCTAAACCTAAACCTAACCCTAATTCTAACCCTAACCCGTATTATAACACTAACCCCAACCCTAGCCTTAACCCTAACACTAAACCGTACAGTAACGCTACCCCGTACCCTACCCCTAACCCTAACCGTAAACCTAACCCTAACCCTGAACCTAACCCTAACACTAACCCGTACCCTAACCCTAAACCATACCCTAACCCATTACCCTAAATCTAACCCGTATCCTAACCCTAAAAGTAACGCTAACCCGTACCCAAACCCTAACCCTAACACGTGCCCTAAACCTAACCCTAACCTTCACACTAAACCTAACACTAACCCTAGACCTAACACGTACACTAATCCTATCCCGTAACCCAATCTTAAGTCTAACCCATACCGTAACCCTAACACTAACCCGAACCCCAACCCTAACCCTAAACCGTACACTAACCTAACCCGAACCCTAACCCAACCCTAACCCGTACCCTAACCCTACCCGTAGCCTAACCCTAACTCTAATCCTAACCCCTAACCCTAAACCTAACCCTAACCCTTATACTAACATGTACCCAAACGGTAAACCACACCGTACCCTAACACTAACCCAAACCCGTAATCTAACCCTAACCCTAACCCTAAACCTAACCCTAAACCGCACCCTAAACTTAACCCTAACCCTAAACCTAACCATAACCCTTAACCATACCCTAACCCTAACCCACACGCTAAACCTAACCCTAACCCGTACCCTAACTTAACCCGCACCTAAACCTAACCCTAATCTGTACCCTAACCCAAACCCGTAAACTAAACCTAACCCTAAACCTAAACTTAACCCGTACGCTAACCCTATTCCGTACCCTAAACCTAACCTGAACCTGTAATCTAACCCTAAACCTAAAACAAAGCCTAACCTGTACATTAACCCTAACCCTAACCCTAACACTAACCCTACCCCGTACTCTAACACTATCCCTAACCCTAACCCGTATCCTAACCCTAACCCTAACCCTAACCCTAACACTAACACTAACGCTAACCCGTATTCTAAACCTAACCCTAACCCTCACCCTAACTCTAAACCGTACTGTAACCCTAACCCATACCATAACCCTAAACCTAACCCGTACCCTAAACCTAACCCTAACCCTAACCCGTAACCTAAACCTAACCCTAAAGCTAACTCGTATCCTAAACCTAACCCTAACCCTGACCTAACCCTAACACTAACCTGTACCCTAAGTTAACCCATACTCCAACCCTAACCCTAATCCCAACCCTAACACTTACCCTAACCCTAACCCTTACACTAATCCTAACCCGCACCCTAAACCTAACCCTAACCCGTACCCTAACCCTAACCCGTAGCCTAAAACTAACCCTAACCCTAAACTAAACTGTACGCTAACCCTATCCCGTACACTAAACCAAACCCTAACCCGTATCCTAACCCTAAACCTAACCCTAAGCCTAACCCGTACATTAAACCTAACCCTAAACTTAACACTAACCCTACACCGTACTCTAACCCTAACCCTAACCCTAACCCGTACCCTAACCCTAACTCTTTCCCTAACCCGAACACTTACCCTAACCCGTACTCTAACCCTAAACCTAACCCTAACCCTAACCCTACTCTAACCCCAACCCTAACCCTCACCCTAACACTAACCCGTACTGTAACCCTAACCCGTAACATAACCCTAAATCTAACCCATACCCTAACCCTAACGCAAACTCGTACCCTAACCCTAACCCTGACCCTAACCCTAACGCGTACCCTAAACCTAACCCTAACCCTAAATCATACCCTAACCCTAACCCTAACCCGCACCTAAACCTGACCCTAACCCGTACCCTAACCCTAACCCGTAACCTATACCTAACCCTAAACCTAAACTTAACCCGTACACTAACCCTATCCCATACCCTAAACCTAACCCTCACCCGTACCCTAAACCTAACCCTAACCCTATCCGTACACTAATCCTAACCCTAACCCAAACACTAACCCTAATCCGTTCTCTAACACTAACCCTAACCCTAAACCTAACCCTAACCCGTACTCTAACCCTAACCCGTACCCTAACACTAACCCTTACCCTAACCCTAAACCTAACCCGTACCCTAACCCTAAACGTACCCCTAACTCGTCCCCAAACCCTAACCCTAACACGGACCCTAAACCTAACCCTAACCCTACACCTAACAAGTACACTAACCCTAAACCGTACCGTAAACTACACCCTAACTCGTACCGTAACCCTAACACTGAACTTAACCCTAACCCTAAACCTAACCCTAACCCCAACCCGTAGACTAACCCTAACGCGAACCCTAACCCTAACCCTAACCCGTACCTTAAACCTACGTGTAGCCTAACCCTAACCCTAACCCTAACCCCTAACCCTAACACTAACACTAACCCTTACCGAATCCCGTTCCCAAACGGTAAACCTAACCCGTATCCTAACACTAACCCAAACCCGTACTCTAACGCTAACCCTAACCCTAACCCGCACCCTAAACTTAACCCTAATCCTAACCCAAACCATAACCCTTAACCGTAACCTAACACTAAACCATACCCTAACCCTAACCTTAAACATAACCCTAACCCGTACCCTAACCCTAAAACTAACCCGTACCCTAACACCAACCCTAACCCTTATCCATACCGTAACACTAACCCTAACCCTAACCCTGACCATAAACTTAACCCTAAACTTTACATTAACCCTAACCCTAACCCTAAACCGCACCCTACAACTAACCCTAACACGTACCCTAACCTTAACCCGTAACCTAAACCTAACCCTAACCCTAAACTTAACCCGCACGCTAACCCTATCCCATACCCAAAACCTAAACCTAACCCGTAACCTAACCCTAAACCTAACCCTAAGCCGAACCCGTACATAAACCCTAACTCTAACCCTAACACTAACCCTAACACGTACTCTAAACCTAACCCTAACCCTATCCCGTACTCTAAACCTAACCCTAACCCTTCCCTAACCCTAACCCGTATTGTAACCCTAACCCGTACCGTAACCCTAACTCTAACCCGTACCCTAACCCTAAGCCTAACTCGTACACTAACTCTAATCCTAACCCGTACTATAAGCCTAACCTTAAACGTAACCCTAACCCTAACACTACCCCTTACTCTAACCCTATCCCGTAGCCTAACCCTAACTCTAACACTAATCCCTAACCCTTACCCTAACCCTTACCCTAACCCGTACCCAAAAGGTAAACCTAACACGTACCCTAACACTAACCCAAACCCATACTCTAACCCTAACCCTAACACTAACCTTAACCCTAAACCGCACCCTAAAATTAACCCTAACCCTAACCCTAACCATAACCCTTAAACATACCCTAAGCCTAACCCACACCCTAACCCTATCCCTAACTTTAAACGTAACCCTAACCCGTACCCTAACCCTAAAACTAACCCGTACCCTAAACCCAACCCTAAGGCTAAACCATACCCTAACACTAACCCTAACCCTAACCCTGACCCTTAACCTAAAACTAACCCGTACACTAACCCTAACCCTAACCCTAACCCACACCCTAAACCTAACCATAACCCTTACCCTAACCCTAACCCGTAACATATATCTAACCCTAACCCTAAACTTAATCTGTACGCTATCCCTATACCGTACACTAAACCTAACCCTAACCCTAACCCGTACATTAACCCTAACCCTAAGACTAACCCTACCCCGTACTCTAACACTAACCGTAACCCTAACCCGTTCCCTAACTGAAACCTAACCCTAAAACTAACCCTTACACTAACTCTAAACCATAATCTAAACATAACCCTAACCCTAACCCTAACGGTACTCTAACCCTAACCCTAACCCTCACCCAAAACCTAACCCGTACGGTAACCCTAACCCGTACCATAACCCTAACCCTAAGCCGTACCCTAACCCTAACCCTAATTCGTACCCTAACCCTAACCCTAACCATGACCCTAAACCTAACCCTAACCGATACCCTAAACCTAACCCGTACCCTAACCCTAAACCTAACCCGAACCGTACCCTAAACCTAAACCTAACCCGTACCCTAACCCTAACCCTAAACTTAACCCTGACCATAACCCTAACCCTAACCCGTACCCTAAGCCTAACCCATACCTTAACCCTAACCCTAATCCTAAACCTAACCCTAACCCGTACACTAAACCTAACCCTAAACCTGACCTAACCCGCACCCAACCCTATCCCGTAACCTAACCCTAACTCTAAACCATACCCAAACCCTAACAGTAACCCTAACCCATACCCTAGCGCTAACACTAACACTAACCTTAACCCGCCCCCTAAACCTAAACCTAACCATAACCCTAACCATAACACTTAACCGTAACCTAACCCTAACCCATACCCTAAACCTAACCCTAAACTTAACCGTAACCCTCACCCGTACCCTAACTCTAAAATTAACTCGTACCCTAACCCCAACTCTAACCCTAACCCGTAACCTAACCCTAACCCTAACCCTAAACCTAACCCACACCTAAAACTAAACCTAACCTGTAACCTAAACCTAACCCTAACCCTAAACTTAACCCGTACACTAAACCTATACGTACCCTAAGCCTAACCCTAACCCGTAACCTAACCCTAAACCTAACCCTAAGCCTAACTTGTACATTAACCCAAACTCTAACCCTAACACTAACCCTACCCCGTACTCTAACTCTAACCCTAACTCTCACCCTAACCCGTACCCTACCCTAACCCTAACACTAACACTAACCCTAACCCGTCCTCTAACCATAACCCTAACCCGTACCCTAAACCTCACCCTAACCCTAACTCGTACCCTAAACCTAACCCTAACCCTGACCCTAAACCTAACCCTAACCCGTACCCTAAACCTAACCCATACCCTAACCCTAACCCTAATCCTAATCCTAACCCTATCCCATACCCTAAACCTAACCCTAACCCTTGTCCTAACCCGTACCCAACCCTATCCCATCCATTAACCCTAACCCTAACCTGTACCCAAATCCTAAGGGTAACCCTAACCCATACCCTAGCGCTAACACTAACCCTAACCCTAAGCCTAACCCGCACCCTAAATCTGAACCTAACCGTAATCCTAACCATCACCCTTACCTGTACCCTAACCCTTACCCATAACCTAACACTAACCCTAACATTAACCGTAACCCTAACTGTACCATAACCCTAAACTAACCCGTACCGTAACCCCAACCCTAACCCTAACCCGTACCATAACCCTATCCCTAATCTTAACCCGTACCCAAACCCTAACCATCACACGTACCCTAACCCTAACCCTAACCCTAACCCTTACCCTAACCCGTACCCAAAAGGTAAACCTAACCCATACCCTAACACTAACCCAAACCCGTACTCTAACCCTAAACCTAACGATAACCATAACCCACACTCTAAACTTAACCCTAACCCTAACGCAAACCATAACCATTAACCGTAACCTAACCCTAACCCATACCCTAACCCTAACCCTAACCTTTACCGTAACCCTAACACATACCTTAAACCTAAAACTAACCTGTACTCTAACCCCAACCCTAACGCTAACCCGTACTCTAACACTAACCCTAAACCTGACCCGGACCCTAAACCTAACCCTAACCCTGACCCTAACACTAACCTTATCCCGTAGCCTAACCCTAACCCTAACCCGTACCCAAACCCTAACAGTAACCCCAACCCATACCCTAGCGCTAACCCTAACCCTAACACTATCCCGTACCCTAGCCCTAAACCTAACCCGTACTCTAACCCTAACCATAACCCTAAACCTAACCCTATCCCATAATCTAACCCTAACCCGTACCCTAACACGAACGCTTACCCTAATCCTAACCCTAACCCGTACCCTAACCCTAAACGTAACCCTAACCAGTACCCAATCCCTAACCCTAACACGTACCCTAAGCCTAAAACTAACCCTAACCCGCACACTAAACCTAACTCTAACCCTAGACCTAACACGTACACTGAACCTATCCCATACGGGAACCTTAAACCTAACCCATACCGTAACCCTTACACTAAGCCTAACCCTAAACCTAAACCTAACCCTAACCCGCACACTAACCCTAACCCCCGAACCATAACCCTAACCCTAACCCGTACCCTAATCCTACCCGTAGCCTAACCCTAGCTCTAACGCTAACTCCTAACCCTAAACCTAACCCTAACCCTTACCCTATCCCATACACAAACGGTAAACCTAACCCATACCCTAACACTAACCCAAATCCGTACTCTAACACTAACCCTAACCTGCACCCTAAACTTAACCCTAACCCTAACGAAACCATAGCACTAAACCTTAACTTAAACCTAACCCATACCCTTACCCTAACCCTAACCTTAACCATAACCCTAACCTGAAACTTAACCCTAAAACTAACCCGTATCCTAACCGCAACACTAACCCTAACCCGTACCCTAACAATAACCCTAACCCTAACCCTGACACTAAACCTAAACCTAACCCTTACACTAACCCTAACCCTACCCCGCACCCTAAACCTAACCCTAACCCGAACCCTAACCCTAACCCGTAACCTAACCCTAACCCTAACCCTAAACTTAACCCGTACGAAAACCCTATCCCGTACCCTAAACCTAACCCTAACCCGTATCCAAAGCCTAAACCTAACCCTAAGCCTAACCCGCACATTAACCCTAACCCTAACCCTAAAACTAACCCTAACCCATTCTCTAACCCTAACCCTAACCCTAACCCTAACCGTACTCTAACCCTAACGCTAACCCTCACCCTAACCCTAACCCGTACTGTAACCCTAACCCGTACCATAACCCTAACCCTAACCCGTACCGTAACCATAAACCATCACCTAAACCTAACCCTAACCCTAAACTTAACCCATACACTAACCCTATCCCGTACCCTAAACCTAACCCTAACCCGTACCCTAACCCTAACCCTGACCCTAACCCTAACACTAACCCTAACCCGTACTCTAACCCTAACCCTAACCCTATCCCTAACCCTAACTGTACTCTAACCCAACCCTAACCCTAACCCTAACCCTAACCATACTGTAACTCTAACCCGTACCATAACCCTAACACTAACCCGTACCCTAACCCTAACCCTAACTCGCACCCTAACCCTAACCCTAACCCTGACCCTAACGCTAACCCTAACCCGTACCCTATACCTAACCCGTACCCTAAACCTAACCCTAACCCTAACTCGTACCCTAAACCTACCCTAACCCTGACCCTAACCCTAACCCTAACCCATACCCTAAGCCTAACCCATACCTTAACCCTAACCCTAAACCTAAACCTAACCCTAACCCGTACCTAAACGTAACCCTAACCTTCTACCTAACCCGTACCCAAACCTATCCCATACCATAACCTTAACCCTAACCCGTACCCAAACCCTAACAGAAACCCTAACCCATACCCTAGCACTAACCCTAACCCTAACCCTAACCCGGACCCTAAACCTAACCCTAAACCTGACCCTAACACTAACCCTATCCCGTACCCTAAACCTAAACTGTACACGAACCCTAACCCTAAACCTAACCCATACCCTAACCCTAAACGTAACCCTAGCCCGTACCCATACCCTAACCCGAACCATAACCCTAAACCTAACCAGTACCCTAACCCTACCCGTAGCCCAATCCTAACTCTAACCCTAACCCCTAACCCTAAGCCTAACCCTAACCCTTACCCGAACCCGTACCCAAACGGTAAAACTAACCCGTACCCTAACACTAAACCAAACCCGTACTCTAACCCTAACCATAACCCTAACCCTAAACCTAGCCCGCACCCTAAACTTAACACTAATCCTAACCCAAACCATAACCCTTAACCATAACCTAACCCTAACCC
This sequence comes from Urocyon cinereoargenteus, assembly GCA_032313775.1. NCBI lineage: Eukaryota > Metazoa > Chordata > Mammalia > Carnivora > Canidae > Urocyon > Urocyon cinereoargenteus. The sequence continues at coordinate 851,849 of JAVLSZ010000007.1, read as the reverse complement.
ATAACCTAACCCTAACCCTAACCTTAACCATAACCCTAATCCGTACCCAAACCCTAAAACTAACCGATACCCTAACACCAACCCTAACGCTAACCCGTACCGTAACACTAACCCTAACCCTAACCCTGACGCTACACCTACCCCTAACCCATACTCTAACCCTAACCCTAACCCAACCCGCACCCTAAACCTAACCCTAACCCGCACCTTAACCCTAAACCGTAACCTAAACCGAACTCTAAACCTAAACTTAACCCGTTCGCTAACCCTATCCCGTACCCTAAACTTAACCCTAATCCGTAACCTAACCCTAACCTAACCCTAAGCCTAACCCGTACATTAACCCTTACCCTAACCCTAACACTAACCCTACCCCGTACTCTAACCCTAACCCTAACCCTAACACTAACCTGTACCCTTAACCTATCCCTAACCCTAACTCGTACCCTAACCCTAAACCTAAACATGACCCTAACCCTAAACCTAACCCGTACCCTAAAAGTAACCCATACCCTAATCCTAACCATAAACCTAACCCTAACCCTAACCCATACCCTAAACCTAACCCTAACCGTTGACTTAACCCGTACCCAACCTTATCCCGTACCCTAACCCTAACCCTAACTCGTACCCAAAACCTAACAGTACCCCTAACCCATACCCTAGCACTAACCCTAACCCTAACCCTAAGCCTAACCCGCACACTAAACCTAAACCTAACCCTAACCCTAACCATAAACCTTACCCATACCCTAACCCTAACCCATACCCTAACACTAACCTTAACCTTAACCGTAACCCTAATCCGTACCGTACCTAAAACTAACCCGTACCCTAACCCCAACCCTAACCCTAAACCGAACCATAACCCTATCCCTAACCCTAAACCTGACCCTAAACCTAACCCTAACCCGTACCCTAACCCTAACCTGCACCTAAACCTAACCCTACCCCGTACCCTAACTCTAACCCATAAACTAAACCTAACCCTAACCGTAAACTTAACCCGTACAAACCCTATCCCGTACACTAAACCTAACCCTAACCCTAACCATAACACTAACCCTAAACCATACCCTAACCCTACCCTAACCCTAACCCTAACCGTTTTCTAACCCTAACCCTAACCCTAACCCTTACTCTAACCGTAACCCTAACCCTTACCCTAACTGTACTCTAACCCTAACCTTAACCATCACCCTAACACTAACCCGTACTATAACCCTAACAAGTAACATAACCCATATCTAACCCGTACACTAACCCTAACCCTAACTCATACCCTAACACTAACCCTGACCCTAACCCTAACCCGTACCCTAAACCTAACCCGTACCCTAACCCGAAACCTAAACTTAAGCCGTACCCTAAACCTAACCCTAACCTAACTCATACCCTAACCCTAACCCTAACCCTGACCCTAACCCTAACCCGTACCCTAAACATAACCCATACCCTAACCCTAACCCTAACCCTTACCATAAACCTAACCCTAACTCTTGACGTAACCCATACCCAACTCTATCTCGTACCCTAACCCTAACCCTAACCCGTACCGAAACCCTAACAGTAACCCTAACCCATTCCCTAGCGCTAACCCTAACCCTAAACCTAATCCTAACCTGCACCCTAAACCTAACCCTAACCCTAACATTAACCATAACCCTTACCCGTCCCCTAACCCTAACCCATAACCTACACTAACCCTAAAGTTAACCGTAACCCTAACCCGAACCCTAACCCTAAAACTAACCCGTACCCTAACCCCAACCCTAACCCTAACCCGCTCCTAAACCTAACCATAACCCGTACCCTAACCCTAACCAGTAAACTAATGTTAACCTAACCCTAAACTCAAACCGAACACTAAACCTATCCAGTACCCAAACCTAACCCTAACCTGTACACTAACCCTAACCTTAACCCTAACACTATCCGTACACTAACCCTAACCCTAACCCTAACACTAACCCTAACCCATACTCTAACACTAAACCTAAACCTAACCCTAAACCTAACCCTAACCCGTACTCTAACCCTAACCCATACCCTAACACTAACCCTTATCCTAACCCTAACCCTAACACGTACCCAAATCTAACCCTAACCCTATTCCTTACCCTAACCCATACCCAAATGGTAAACCTAAACCGTACCCTAACACTAACACAAACCCGTACTCTAAACCTAACCCTAACCCTAAAACTAATCCTACCAGGTACTCTAACACTCACCCTAACCCTAACCCTAACCCTAACCCTAACCCGTACCCTAACCCTAACCCTAAACCTAACACTAACCTTAACCCGTACTCTAACCCTAACCCTAACCCTAACACTAACACTACCCCGTACTCTAACACTAAACCCTAATCCTAACCCTAACTCGTACCCTAACCCTAAACTAACCCTAACCCTAACACTAACCCTAACCCGTACTCTATCCCTAACCTTAACCCTAACTGTATTCTAACCCTAACCCTAACCCTCACCATAACCCTAACACGTACTGTAACCCTAACCCATACCATAACCCTAAACCTAACCCGTACCCTAAACCTAACCCTAATTCGTACCCTAACCCTAACCCTAAACCTGACCCTAACCCTAACACGTACCCTAAACTTAACCCTAACCCTTGACCTAACCCGTAATATAACCCTAACCCTAACCCATACCAAAACCCTAAGAGTAACTCTAAACCATACCCTAGCGCTAACACTAACCCTAACGCTAACTCTAACCATTACCCGTACCCTAACGCTAACCCATACCCTACCCTAACCCTAAACTTAAACGTAACCCTGACCCGTACCCTAAAACTAAAATTAACCCGTACACTAACCCCAACCCTAACCCTAACCCGTACCCTAACCCTAACCCTAACTCTAAACCGTAACCTAAGCTAAACCCTAACCCTAAGCCTAACCCGTACATTAACCCTAACCCTAACACTAACACTAACCCTACCCCGTACTCTAACCCTAACCCTAACTCTAAACCTAACCCTATCCCTCACCTAAACCTAACCCTAACACGTACCCTAACCCTAACCCGTAACCTAAACCTAACCCAAACCCTAAACTTAACCCGTACGCTAACCCTATCCCGTACCCTAAACCTAACCCAAACCAGTACCCTAACCCTAACCCTAATCCTAACCCTAACCCTATCCCCACACTAACGCTAACCCTATCCCTAAAACTAACTCTACCCCGTACTCTAACCCTAACACAAACCCTAACCCTAAACCATACCCTAACCCTAACCCTAACCCTATCCGCACTCTAACCCTAACCCTAACCCTAACACTAACAATAACCCGTACTCTAACCCTAACCTTAACCTAACCATAACCCGTACCCTAACCCTAACCCGTAACCTAAACCTAACCTTAACCCTAAACTTAACCCGTACGCTAACCCTATCCCATACCCTAAACCTAAACTTAACCCGTACCCTAAACCTAACCCTAACACTAACCCTATCCGCACTCTAACCCTAACCCTAACCCAAACACTAACACTAACCCTAACCCATACTCTAACCCTAAACCTAACCCTAACACGTACTCTAACACTAACCTGTGTCCTAACACTAACCCTTACCCTAACCCTAAACTTAACCCATACCCTAACCCTAAACGTAACCCTAACCCATACTCAAACCCTAACCCGAACACGTACCCTAACCCTAACCCTAACCCTAACCCGCACACTAAACCTAACCCTAATCCTAGACCTAACACGTACACTAAACCTATCCCTTACCGTAAACTTAACCCTAACCCGTACGGTAACCCTAACACTAACCCTAACCCTAACCCTAACCCTAACCCATACACTAACCCTAACCCTAACCCCAAACGTACCCTAACCCTAACGCTAACCCTAACCCTAACACTAACCCTAACACATACTCTAACCTACCCCTAACCCTAAACCTATCCCTCACCCGTACTCTAAACCTAACCCTAACCCTAACCCTAACAATAACGCTTACCCGTACCCTAACCCTAACCCATACCCTAAAACTAACCCTAACTTTAACCGTAACACTAACCCGTACCACAACCCTAAATCTAACCTGTACCCTAACCCCAACACTAACCCTAACCCGTACCATAACCCTATCCCTAAACCAAACCCTGACCATAAACCACACACTAACCCGTACCATAACCCTTTCCCGCACCTAAACCTAACCCTATCCCGTACCCTAACACTAACCCGTAACCTAAACCTAACCCTAAACCTAAACTTAACCCGTACCCTAACCCTATCCCGTACCCTAAACCTAACCCTAACCCGTACCCTAACCCTAACCCTAACCCTAACCCTATCCATACACTAACCCTAACCCTAACCCTAACAGTAACCCTAACCCATACTCTAACCCTAACCCTTACCCTAAACCTAACCCTAAGACATACTCTAACCCTAACCCGTACCCTAACACTAACCCTTACCCTAACCCTAAACCTAACACGTACCCTAACCCTAAACGTAACCCTAACCAGTATCCAAACCCTAACCCTAACACTTACCCTAAACCGAACCCTAACCCTAACCTGCACACTAAAGGTAACCCTAACTCTAGACCTAACATGTACACTAAACCTATCCCGTACCGGAACCTTAAACCTAACCCGTACCGTAACCCTAACACTAAGCCTAACCCTAAACCTAAACCTAACCCTAACCCGTATACTAACCCTAACCCGAACCGTAACCCGTACCCTAACCCTACCCTTAGCTTAACCCTAACTCTAACGCTAACCCCTAACCCTAAACCTAAACCTAACCCTTACCCTAATCCGTACCCAAACGGTAAACCTAATGCGTACCCTAACACTATTCCAAACCCGTACTCTAACCCTAACCATAACCCTAACCCACACCCTAAACTTAACCCTAACCCTAACCCAAACCATAACACTTAACCGTAACTTAACCCTAACCCATACCATAACCCTAACCCTAACCTTAACCATAATCCTAACCTGTACCCTAACCCTAAAACTAACCCGTACCCTAACCGCAACCCTAACCCTAACCCGTACCCTATACTAATCCTAACCCTAAACCTGACCGTAAACCTAACCCTAACCCTTACACTAACCCTAACCCTAACCCGCACCCTAAACCTAACCCTAACCCGTATCCTCACCCTAAACCTAAACCTAAGCCTAAACCGTACATTAACCCTAACCCTAACCCTAAGACTAACCATACCCCGTACTCTAACAATAACCCTAACCCTAACCTGTACCCTACCCTAACCCTAACCCTAACACTAATGCTAAATTGTACTCTAACCCTAACCCTAACCCTAACCCTAACCCTAACCGTACTCTAACCCTAAACCTAACCCTCACCCTAACCCTAACCCGTACTGTAACCCTAACCCGTATCATAACTCTGACCCTAACCCGTACCCTAACCCTAACCCGTAACCTAAACCTAACCCTAACCCTAAACTTAACCCATACGCTAACCCTATCCCTTACCCAAACCTAACCCTAACCCGTATCCTAACCCTAAACCTAACCCTTAGCCTAACCCGTACAATAACCCTAACCCTACCCTAACCCTAACCCTAACACTAACCCTAACGCGTACTCTAACCCTAACCCTATCCCTAACCGTACTCTAAATCTAACCCTAACCTTCACCCTAACCCTAACCCGTACTGTAACCCTAACCCGTACCATAACCATAACCCTAACCCGTACCCTAACCCTAACCCTAACTCGTACCCTAACCCTAACCCTAAACCTGACCCTAAACCTAACCCTAACCCATACCCTAAACCTAACCCGTACTTTAACCCTAACCCTAATCCTAACCCGTACACTAAACCTAAACCTAACACTAACTCGTACCCTAAACCTAACCCTAACCCTGACCCTAAACCTAACACTAAACCGTACCCTAAGCATAACCCATACCCTAACCCTAAACGTAAACCTAACACTAACCCTAACCCGTAACATAAACCTAACCCTAAACCTTGACCTAACCCGTACCCAAACCTATCCCGTACCCTACCCCTAACCCGTACCCAAACACTAACAGTAACCCTAACCCATACCCTAGCGCTAACCCTAACCCTAACCCTAACCCTAACAATACTCTAACACTAACCTTAACCCTCACCCTTACCCTACCCTGTACTGTAACCCTAACCCGTACCATAACCCTAACCTTAACCCGCACACTAAACCTAACCCTAACCCTAGACCTAACACGTACACTAAACCTATCCCGTACCGTAACCTTTACCCTAACCCGTACCCTAACCCTAACACTAACCCTAAACCTAACCCTAACACTAACCTTAACCTCCTACTATAAACCTAGCCTAAACCTAACCCTAACCCTAACCCAACCCTAACTCTAACACTAACCCCAACCCGTACTCAAACCCTAACCTTAACCCTAACCCTAACCGTACTCTAACCGTAACACTAACCCTCACCCTAAACCTAACCTTACTGTAACCCTAACCCGTACCATAAACCTAAACCTAACCCTAACCCTAACCCTGACCCTAACCCTAAACCTAATCCTAACCCGTACCCTAAGCCTAACCCATTCCGTAACCCTAAACCTAATCCTAACCCTAACCCTACCCCGTACCTAAACCTAAACCTAACCCTTGACCTAACCCGTACCCAACCCTATCCCGTAACCTAACCTGAACCCTAACCCGTACCCAAACCCTAACATTAACCCTAACCCATACCGTAGCGCTAACCCTAACCAGAATCCTAACCCTAAACCTCACCCTAACCCTAACCCTAACCCGTACCCTAAGCCTAACCCATATGCTAACCCTAACCCAAACACCAACCCTACCGCGTACTCTAAACCTAACCCTAAACCTAACCCTAACCCGTACCCGTACACTAACCCTAACCCTATCCCTAACCCTAACACCAACCCTCTCCCGTACTCTAACCCTTACCCTAACCCTAACCCTAACCCTAACCGTACTATGACCCTAACCCTAAACCGTACCCTAACCCTAACCCTATTTCGTACTCTAACCCTAACCGTAACCCTGACCCTAAACCTAACCCTATCCCGTACCCTAAACCTAACCTGTACCCTAACTCTAAACCTAACCCTAACCCGTACCCTAAACCCAACCCTAACCCGTACCCTAACCCTAAACCTACCCTAAACCTGACCCTACCCCTAACACGTACCCTAAGCCTAACACATAACCTAACCCTAACCCTAACCCTAGCACTAACACTAAACCTACCCCATACTCTAACCCTAACCCTAACCCGTACCCGTATCCTAAACCTAACCCTAACCCTAACCCTAACACTAACCCTACCCGTACTCTAACCCTAACCCTAACCCTAACACTAAACCTACCCCGTACTCTAACACTAACCCTGACCCTAACCCTAACCCTAACACTAACCCTAACCCGTACTCTAACCCTAACCCTAACCCTAACAATATTCTAACCCTAACCCTAACCCTCAACCGACCCTAACCCGTATTTAACCCTAACCCGTACCATAACCCTAAACCTAACCCTAACCCATATCCTAAACCTAACCCTAATTCGTACCCTAACCCTAACCCTAACCCTGACCCTAAACCTAACCCTATCCCATACCCTAAACCTAACCTGTACCCTAACCTTAAACCTAACCCTAACCCGTACCCTAAACCTAACCCTAACCCGTACCCGTACCCTAACCCTAACCCTCACCCTGACCCTAACCCTAAACCTAACCTATACCCTAAACCCAAACCTAAACCTATCCTGTACCCTAAACCTAACACTAAACCGTACCCTAACACTAATCCTAACCCGTACCCTAAGCCTAAACCATACCGTAAACCTAAACCTAATCCTAACCCTAACCCTACCCTGTACCAAAACCTAAACCTAACCCTTGACCTTACCCGTACCCAACCCTATCCCGTAACCTAACCTTAAACTTAACCCGTACCCAAACCCTAACAGTAACCCTAACCCATTCTGTAGCGCTAACCCTAAACCTAACCCTAACCCTAAACCTGACCCTAACCCTAACCCTAACCCGTACCCTAAGCCTAACCCATACGCTAACCCTAACCAAAAACCAACCCTACCGTGTACTCTAACCCTAAACCTAAACCTAACCTGTACCCGTACCCGTACCCTAACTCTAACACCAACCCTATACCGTACTCTAACCCTAACCCTAAGTCTAACCCTAACCGTACTCTAACCCTAACCCTAAACCTCACCCTAACACTAACCCGTACTCTAAACCTAACCCGTAACCTAACACTAACCCTAACCCTAACCCTAAACGTAACCCTAAACCGAAACCAAACCCTAAACCTAACACGTTCCCTAACCCTAACCCTAACCTGCACACTAAAACTAACCCTAACCCTAGACCTAACACGTACACTAAACCTTCCTGTACCGTAAACTTAACCCTAACCCGTACCGTAACCCTAACACTAACCCTAACCCTAAACCTAGCCCTAACACTAACCCTAACCCGTACTCTAAATTAACCCTAATCCTAAACCGAACCCTAACCCGTACTCTAACCCTAACCCTAACCCAAACACTAACCATAATCCTAACACCAAACCTAACCCGTACTCTAACCCTAAACTTAACACTGAAACTAACCCTAACCCCCTACTATAACCCTAACCCTAAACCTAACCCTATCCATAACCCTAACTCGTACTGTAACCCGAACCCGTACCCTAACCCTAAACCTAACCCTAAACCTAACCCTAAACCTGACGCTAACCCTAGACCTAATACCGTACCCTAACCCTGACACTAACCCGCATCTAAACCTAACCCTAATCCTAGATGTAACCCGTACCCTAACCCTAACCCATTCCCTAACACTAACCCTAACCCTAACCCTAACCTGTACCATAAAACTGACACTAAACCTAACCCGTACCCTAACCCTAACCCGTACCCTAACCCTAACCCGAAACCTAACCCTAACACACTCCCTGAACCAAACCCTAACCCTAGACCTAACCCGTACACTAAACCTATCCCGTACCCTAACCGTAATGCAAACCTGTCCCTAACCCTAGACCTAACCTGTACCCTAACCCTAACCCGTACCCTAACACTAACCCTAACCCTAAACCTAAACCGTACGCTAACCCTAACCCTAACACTAACCCTAATCCTAACCCTATCCCGTAAACTAACCCTAACCCTAACCCGTACCCGTACCCTAACCTTAACCCTAACTCTAACCCTAACACTAACCCTACCCCGTACTCTAACCCTAACACTAACCCTAACCCGCACCCTAAACCTAACCATAACTAGTACCCTAACCCTAACCCATAACCTAAACCTAGCCCTAACCCTAAACTTATCCCGTACGCTAACCCTATCCCGTACCCTAAACCTAACCCTAACCCATAACCTAAACCTAAACATAACCCTAAGCCTAACCCTCAATTAACCCTAACCCTAACACTAACCCTACCCCGTACTCTAACCATAACACAAACCCTAACCCTAAACCGTAACCTAACCCTAACCCTAACGCTAACCCTAACCCATACTCTAACCCTAACCCTATCCCTCACCCTAACCCTAACTGTACTGTAACCCTACCCCATACAATAACCCTAACCCTAACCCGTACCCTAAACCTAACCCGTAACCTAAACCTAAGCCTAACCCTATACTTAACCCTTATGCTAACCCTATCCTGTACCCTAAACTTAACCCTAAACCTTTCCCTAACCCTAACCCTAACCCTAACCCTTCCGTACTCTAAACCTAACGCTAACCCTAACCCTAACACTAACCCTAAACCATATCCTAACACTAACCCTAACCCTAACACTATCCCTAACCCATACTCTAACCCTAAACCTAACCCTAACTCTAAACCTAACCCGTACTATAACCCTAAATCTAACCCTAACCCTAAACCTAACCTTAACCCGTACTCTAACCCTATCTCGTAGCCTAACCCTACCTCTAACCCTAACCCCTAACCCTAACCCTAACCCTAACCCTATTCCTTACCCTATCCCATACCCAAATGGTACACCAAACCCGTACCCTAAACTAACCCAAACCCGTACTCTAACTCTAGCCATAAACCTAATCCTATCCCTAAACCGCACCCTAAACTTAACGCTAACCCTAACACTAACCTTAACCCTTAACCATACCCTAAAATTAACCCACACCCTAACCATAACCCTAACCTTAACCGTAACCTAACCCGTAACCTAACCCTAAAACTAACCCGTACCCTAACCCCAACCCTAAACCTAACCCATACCCTAACACTAAACCTAACCCTAACCCTGATCCTAAACCTAACCCTAAACCTTACACTAACCCTAACCCTAACCCTAACCCGCACCCTCAATTAACCCTAACCCGTACACTAACCCTAACCCATAACCTAAACCTAAACCTAACCCTAAACTTAACCCGTACGCTAACCCTATCCCTAACGCTAACCTTGACCCTAAACCTAAACCTAACCCGTACCCTATCCCTAACCCTTACACTAACCCTAACCCTACCCCTAACCCTACCCCTAACCCTAACCCTAACCCTTACCCTAACCGTACTCTAACCCTAACACTAACCCTCACCCTAACCCTAACCGTACTGTAACCCTATCCCGTACCCTAACCCCAACCCTAACCCTAACACGTACCCTAACCCTAACCCTAACCCTAACCCAAACCTAAAACTAAACCTAACCCGTATCCTAAGCCTAACTCTAACCATAGACCCAACCCGAACCCTAAACCTAACCCGTACCCTAACACTAACCCTAACTGTAACCCGTACCATAACCCTAACACTAACCCTAACCCGTTCCCTAACCCTAAACTGTACCCTATCCCTAACCCGATGCCTAACCCTAAACCACACCCTAAACCTAACCCTAACCCTAGACCTAAACCGTACCCTAAACCTATACCTTAACCTAACCCTAACGCTAACCTGTACCCTAACCCTAACAATAACACGAACCCTAATCCTAAACCTATCCCGTACACTAACCCTAACCCTAACCCTAACCCGTACCCTAACCCTAACCCTAAACCTAACCCTAACACTGACCCTAACACTAACCCTAATCCCGTACCCTAACCCTAAACCTAACCCGCATCCTAAACCTAACTCTAACCCTAACCCTAACCCGTACCATAAACCTAACACTAACCCTAACCCGTACAAAAATCCTAACACGTACAATAACCCTAACCCGATGCCTAACCCTAACCCACACACTAAAACTAACCCTAACCCTAGACCTAAACCGTACCCTCAACCTATCCCGTACCCTAGCCCTAACGCTAACCTGTACTTTAACCCTAACACTAACCCTAATCCTAACCCTATCCCGTACACTAACCCTAACCCGTACCCTAACGCTAACTCGTACCATTGCACGTACCTTAACCCTAACCCTAACCCGTACCCTCACCCATAACCTAAACCTAACCCTAACCTGTATGCTAACACGTAACATAACCCTAACCCTAATCCTAACCCTAACCATAAACCTAACCCATACCCTACCCTTCACCCTAACCCATACCCTAACCCTAACTCGTACCCTAACCCTAACACTAAACCTGACCCTAACCCGAACCCGTACCCTAACCCTAATCCGTACCCTAACCCTAACGCTAACCCTAACCCTAAACCTAAACCTAACCATAACCCGTACAGTAACCCTAACCCGTACCCTAAACCTAAACCTAACACTAAACCTAACCCTAACCCTGACACTAAACCTAACCCTAATCCGTACCCTAACCGATCCCGTACCCTAACCGTAACCCTAAACCTAAC